>SKCR01036656.1:0-52860 GCA_019454045.1 Zanthoxylum bungeanum
AGTAATTAACAATTCATTATGTTATGTTATTCTATATTAACGACTTCAAAATGGACTATAGATTCTCCCGAACTCTATAAAATTCCAAGGTTATATTCTTTAGATCCTATTCAAAATCTCTCTCTCTCGAACGATAGATTCTAAACATTCATCATCTTCAATTGTGGCCAACAATAAAGAAGCATTAAACATAAGAGAATATAAAAAAACTGAATTATAATTTCAATAAACTCAATTTAGCAATCAATACATAGGTTCAAACATCAGCTACATCATCCTCTAGAATTATAGATTTAGTTCATGATGAAAGATAATAACAAAGAAAACATGGTCATGAAACTAATAGAAATCATCAGAGTTTAAAGATAGAAACTAGAAGATTAAACCCTAATTGAATCTCTTCATATTCGGACGTCACCGTCTTTGTCTCCCATTGTCGCTCTTCAATCTTTCTTATTAGATCTCTCTAAAATATGTGTTTTTGTGTTTTCTGCTGTGTATTAGCCTCCCCTTTGAGTTTTGGAAGAACTAATGTATTTATAATAGAGTCGTGGGGTCCATGTGTATCAAAAAACCCTAAAATTAGTGTTCTGGGTCACTGCGGGGCACCGAAAAGTGGCTGCCGCGGTGCCATAATCTCTAGATTTTGTATGGCAATGTCACGATTCCCAGGGTTTGTGCTTTCTGTGTTTATGCTCTTTTCGTGTGCTTCCGACGCGTCCGAATGGTCCCAAAACACGTATAAATGCCCCTAGATCCATGTACTAATGCTTCCTACAATAAAACATAAAATAACTATAAAATACATTAAATGATACATAAACTAACAAAATAGTAAGCTAAGAGAGCATAGATAAGTTTGTATAAACCACACTTATCATCAGACATAAGAAATTTATCATGGATAGGTTCCTGGACTACAATATGGTAGATTTAAAGACGGTGATGTCTCAGTTGGATGAATTACAGTTGATCATTCATGAAATATTGGATGAAGGAATGAAACTCTGCGAGACGTTTTAAGTTTCCATAATTATTGAAAAATTACCTCAATCATGGAAGGACTTCAGAAGCTATCTGAAATACAAAAGGAAGCAGATGAGTCTTGAAGACTTTGGAGTTCGATTGAGGATCGAAGAGGACAATAGGAAGTCCGAGAAGGCTAGCTACAAGACTATGGAGTCTAAGGCCAACATTGTCGAGGGTGGAAAGGGTAGCAAAAAGAGAAAGAACAGTTGAGCTTATTCTTCAAAAGCAAACAAGAATTTCAAGGGGAAGTCCTATATCTGTGGGAAAAATGGTCACATGGCGAAGGATTGTAGAAATAAGAAGTCTCAGGACAAGGGCAAGAAAAAGAAAAATGAGGCCCATGCTACTGAGGATGAGAAGCTAACTGATGAGATATCAGAGATTAACCTTTGAGTAGTTGTAACAGAAGCCAACTTGGTTGGGAATCCGAGAGAATGGTGGGTAGACATGGGGGCTACTCGTCATATTTGTGCTGACAATAAATTTTTTTCCTCATATCAGAAGATCGATGGTGGCGATCATCTGACTATGGGAAACTCATCGACCTCCAAAGTGGTTGGACAAGGCACATTGGTTCTGAAGATGACATCCGGGAATGAGCTTACATTGAAGAATGTTTTGCATGTTCCTGATATTAGGAAGAACTTGATTTCGGGTTCACTCCTTAACAAGAATGGTTTTAAGTTTGTATTTGTTTCTGATAAGTTTGTACTGGCAAAAAATAATATCTATATAGGAAAATGATACCTCACTGAGGGCCTTTTCAAGTTCAATGTAATGACTGTCAATCGACATAATGCTAATAATAAAGCTACATCTTCTGCTTATATTATTGAGTCACAAAATGTATGGCATGAGAGTTTATGGCATGTTAATTATGATACAATGCGTAAATTAATTAACATGGACCTCATACCTAAATTTACAATTGATAACCAACATAAATGTGAAACATGTGTTGAAGCAAAAATGGATAGAGCATCATTTCATTCCATAGAATGAAGTTCTGAACCCTTGGAACTTATACACATTGATGTGTGTGATATGAATGTTATGCAAACAAGAGGCAGTAAAAAATAGTTTATCACTTTTATCGATGATAGCAAAAGATTCAGTTATGTGTATTTTCTGAAGAGCAAAGATGAAGCTATTGATAGCTTTATACACTATAATAACGAAGTTGAAAATCAACTTGGCAAGAAAATCAAAAGAATCAGGAGTGATAAGATATGTGAATATGTGTTATCATTCGGTGAATACTGTTCAAATCATGGAATTATTCACGAAACTACTGCTGCTTATTTGCCTCAACAAAATGGGATTACGGAACGCAAAAACCGAACATTGAAGGAAATGATGAATGCCATGTTGACAAGCTCTAGTTTACCCTAAAACCTCTGGGGAATCCTTACTTTCTGCTAAATACGTTCTGAACAAGCTACCCCACAAAAGACTGGAAAAAACACCATATGAATTGTGGAAAGGTCATGCACCTTCCTATAAATATCTGAAAGTGTGGGGGTGTCTCGCAAAGTGATGGTTCCTAAATCTAAGAAGGTTAGAATATGATCAAAAACTATTGATTGCATATTCATTAGATATGTTCACAATAGTATTGCGTATCGATTCTTGATACATAAGTCTAAAATTCCTTACATCAATCCAAATATGATAATTGAGTCGAAGAATATGACATTTTTTGAAGAGACATACTTGTTAGAAAATGAGCCTCAAAGCTATAAAAAAAACAATGTCTTCTTCGGAGGCACATTTGTGTAAAAAGGCTATCAATAGTGAGATTGATTCTATCAGAGATTGAGTCAGTCAAGTTAAGTAAAGTCCAGTCCAAGTAGTCATATATTTAAGATATGTATAAGTATTCTTGTATAAAATTTTCGAGATAATTGACATTTGTACGTTTAGTTGTATGTGAAGTATTTTGTACTATGTCATAGTTTGCCCATATGAGAGTTTGTACTAGAAAAGAGTATCAGTATTATTCTCAGTCAAACTGCCGGTAGCATCTCCCGGATTAAGAATGTTACAAAGATGGTATCAAAGCATGGTCTAGGGAGTCATTGACTGCTGTGGGCAGAGTGTTGGGGTCTGGTATACGCAGTATGTACGAGATACTCATATGTGAGGCACTACCTCTCCAGTATCTGATTCTCGAGTACGTCTTTAAGTTCCATAGACAGGTTAGAAAGCTTTCCTAGATCATTCGAGTAGTATTCCTTACGAGAATAATCATACTCTAGATCCAAGATTAGGAATTGTCTTGAAGTTATTCGACCTACTACCAGAAGTACATACGACACTGTGAAATCAGATAGTAAAAAAATAAGAAAAGTTACCCAAATAAGTGGGAAGAGAGATCCATAAGAAAGGTAAGAGAAGACGTACAGATGATTAAGTAATCAGATAATAGTAAGAATCAGAGACACAAAGTTAGATAGTAAAAGATAACATCAGAACATGTAATAAAGAAAAAAATAGCAAACCTGAACGAAAGTAAAATACCGAGTAGACTTAAGAAGAGTTTCTTCCCTACTAACAAGATTTCATTTTCTCCTCGGACAAATTCTTCTGAGCATATTCAATAGTTCTTAAGAATCTCATATAGATAACGAGTTCCCTAATAACTAAGGATAGCCATAAGGCAAAAGAAGCAAGAAATCAGGAATAGTTGATGAACATAAAATATATCAATATTTATCGCCCCTTTTACTTAATATTTTGTTTAGTTTCTCGGGTTTGATGAACGTTTTGATGTGTTTTAGTTTATTTTACAGATAAAATAAAGTTGGGACTCAATGGAATCATTTAGGACGAAATGTGGGTCAAATAAGGGCAAAAATTGGAATTGACATATTAATTTTGGAGATTGGAAACTTGAAAGGGCGTTCTAACAAAGTGCAGTTTCGGAAATTCCAGTTTTGCGCAATTGTCGTATTTTATGCATAACTTTTTACTCCGATATCGGATTGAACTAATTCAAGTTCCAGATTAAAGAAGACTCAAAGATCGACAACTGTGAAGAACAAAATAATTTCGAATTCTAAAATTGCATGACCGAAATTTATGAAATATCCGGAAGTGTGTTATGTGTAATTATTAAAGTCATTTTCAAAGCAAAAAAATAAAAAAAAATAAAAAAATAATAAAAATAGTCAAACTCCCACCAAACATGATAGCAATTAGTGGAGCAATTAATAATGGATTTGGTGGAGGCAAAATTTTTCCTATAAATACCAAGCCATTTCATTTGTAAATTCATACTTTCTTCTAAGGAATTCCTTAAGAATACTAAGAAGATTGTATATTGTTTGTTTATTTACAGCTTTTAGTAATTAATTTCCGCTTTTGCACTTTCTTTTCTTTACTTTTCAGTCTTTACTTTCTGTAATTTACTTTTACGTACAATATTTTATTTTCTTTACTTTTCAACAATTTACTTTTTAGTAATGAGGAGGTAACTCCCCATTGCTGGTGTAAAAGGTAAAACTTTTATTACTAATATTTAGATTAATCTCCCTTAAGTATAATATATAAACAAGTAAAACCTGACTTAATGAGGATACTGCCATATTGGTCGGTTGGTAATTATTTAAATTAGTTTTAACCTGACTAAACTGGATACCGCCTGATTGGTCGGTTGGTAATTAATTATTAATTTGACTTAATCTGGATACCGCCTATATGGCTGGTTTGTAATTATCATGCAAACTTAATATATTATATTAAGGGAGATATCTAAAATAGAAGTAATAAAAGTGAATCATTTTACCTCAGCATTTTCTTTTATTGTACTTTTACTTTATTACCTTCCGGCATTTACTTTTCAGCATTTACTTTCCAGCTTTTATTTTTCAGCATTTAATTTTCAGTATTTACTTTTCAGCATTTACTTTCCGTCATTTACTTTTCAGTATTTAATTTCCAGTAATTTACTTTATGTCTTTTATTTTATTTAAGTTTTTACTACTCTTAAATATGTTTCGTAACTAAATCAGTTATCTGAGGTTGTGATGAAGTCCAATATCACTGGTTTATAAAGGGTTAAATTACGGTTTGGGTAATATAAAAGTTTATTTATTGAGCCTTAGTCTTAATGCATCTTGTTAACTGGCCATTAATAAGATTGAGAATTTCAGCTAACCAGGTACAGTTTTCTAAACTCTTCTTCTACTGTTTAAGACATTGGGGACAATGTCTCATTTAGGTTTGGGGGAGGAGAATAGTTAAATTGTATCTTGTTTTTATTGTTTTATTTTTAGTCAAAAGTTTTCGAAAAAGCCAAAAAAATTGAAAATTTTTATAAAAACCAAAAAAATATTTTGTATTTTTGTGTTTTTATTTGATTAATCAGGTGAAATTGGTGTGAGATAGATGTGTAAGGATTTTCTATTCCTAAGACATATCTCAACCTATTTCGGAACAAATTAATTTTTGTTTATTTCCTTTTGAATTATTTAATTTATGAATTCTCCATAAAACTAACTAAAATAGATCTTCATATGCTCAGTTGACAAATATTATCAATATGCATGGTAACATACGGACATGAGATGTAATTAAGAAGTTTTTAATATTCAGTGCTATAATTCAATTGGAGGAAGCACCTAAAAAAGCGATGGGATATAATAAAAAAAAACGTCATAGATACGAGTTAAACCATGAATGCACGTTTCTGGATGTTGCGTGTCGTGACTCGCAATGAGTTGCGTCGGGATGCGTGGGACAACTCATCCCAAAATAGTGTTAAACCATCCTAGTTCCATCCTAGCGTGTCAGAGACCACCCTTAGGGTCTCGTATTAGTTCGCATGCATACATTACATCTTATTCCAAGCCTGATATACTAAGTGATGGTATTACGGATTTGAATTGAGAAAGTTTAACCTAGTTTCGAAACTCATCTTATGGTTTGTAATCTAACCAAGTTACCATTCATAGACCATTGTAGGAATTGCATTTTTTTTCCTTCGACGAAGCGATATAGCACCATCCAGATTCCAATCTGTGAGTGGACACTCTCCTTTTGAACTGAATTTCATTCTGTTATTTTTCATTTCAGACTTATATTTTTACCCTTTAGGGCGTTAGATTATTTTTACTAAAGATATTTCATGAAAGTTTATTTTTAAGTTACGCTTGAGATAGAAATGTTTTTCAGACATAAGATTTATGGTTTTCGAGGCATGGGGGAAAAATCCACCTTAGTATGTAACTTGTATAGACATGGAATTGACGGACATAGAACATGTGCACATGTAGAGGGCTGGGGGGACATCGAGACGTAACACCCCCAGATCCTAGTTCAGGACTATGGATGACAGATGCCCCTAGATTCTAGTTTCAGAACTTATAGGGTAGCATAGATCCACACCCCCAATTCTAGTTCAGTGGCTTGGGGGACGGTGATACGTAACGCCCCAAGACCACTAGTTTTAGAGACAGTAACAGCATGCTTTGGGGGACGACGATACGTAAAGCCCCAAAGTCATGGATTTCCACTCCTGAATCTAGTTAGGCGTATGAGGGGACGATGATACGTAACGCCCCCATACATCAAGTTTTCTTCAGAGACAAATCAAATTTCAGATATCAGATTTTCAGAAAACAGTTTTCAGAAAACAGAATTTGGAAATAGTTTTCAGAAAACAGACATTTCAGAAAAAGTTTTCAGAATAGATTTTTCAGATGCAAGTTTACAAAATCAGACTTTTAAGGGCAGACTTCAGAAGATAAGTTTATAAAGAGATTCCAGAGAAATTTTCAGAAAGAGTTTTTATATAAAGCTATTTCTAGAATTTTGGTTTTAGAACCAAATGCTTTTATATCAGTAATTCAGTTTTCATCCACTCACTTAGATCGTATAACGATCTAACCCCCACTTTCAGTTCATTTGTTTTGCAGGAATTTCTGGAGGACGAGTTCGAGAGGATGGATACTGATGGCAGTCACTAGAGGGTCTGAGTCCACCAGTCAAAGATTGAGTTAGTCGAGTTAAGTAAAGTCCAGTCCAAGCAGTCATATATTAAATATATGTATAAGTATTCTTGTATAGAATTTTCGAGATAATTGACATTTATACGTTTGGTCGTATGTGAAGTATTTTGTACTATGTCATAGTTTTGGCATCGGTCCCATATAAGAGTTTGTATCAGAAAAGAATATCAGTATTGTTCTCAGTAAAAATTCAGAGGCTTAGGGGAATAGTATGGCCCATTCCCTGCTGGTAGCATCTCCCGGATTGGGGATGTTACATCAATGTTATCCAATAACACTTAATTATTTTAGTTGATAATTATAATATCGAATATTATCTATTATAAAAAATTATCGGCTACCCAAGTGCTTATCATTTTACATATTCATTTTAATTAGTGAGCTTGTTTTTCATTTGGGTAATACACTCACATTTAAATTTTTGTAATCTTTTGTGAGTTCCCAAATGGCAAAAAGAGCTTTTAAAATCTTCTATATCTTTCATTTCCTACATTTGAAAAAGCTCATACTTCATCTTCATATTTCATATTAGAGAGATTTGATACATTTGGGTTGTGAAACTTACATTCCTAATCTTCTTTATCTTTTGTGAGTACAAGCCTAGGAACAAAACTCTCATTGTAAAGGTTTAAGAGTGAACCTATGGACAAAACTTTTTGTGTAAAGGTTTGGGGTGAACTTAGAGACAAAACTCTTAGTTTTTGAGTGAGCCATAGAAAAGAGGAAAGTTTCAAGCAAGGCTTGAAGGAGTGGACGTAGAAATTGTTGGCCAAACCATTATAAATCACGGTGTCAAATTTCTTTATCCCTTACTTCTTTTATTTATCGCAAATTTTATTTTATATTTGTATATCACTTAGAAACTTATCTTTGGTAAAACATATTGATTGAGAAAATTACACATTAAGCTTAATTGGTAAAGCTATTAATTAAGTGGCTTAAAATTGATAAGATTTTTAATTTTGTATTATTTTATCACACACCCAATTCACTCATTTTTTGGGTATAGTTGCTATTGCTATTGGGTATAGGTTACTTAAGCCGATCATTATTACTCTTCAAATAATAAGCAAGAATATTTATAAAGTATTTTTGTTTTTGTGTTTTGCTTCACCTTCACATCAACACTTTGAATTTTGAATTGACTAGTGACTATTCAGTAGTTGGAGAAGAAACTGCAAGTAGACATATTTTTTTTTTAAAGTTGAAGGTTCTATTCATTTGCAGAAGCTGAAGAATATTCATTTTTGATAGATCAGAGAGTCAAGTCATTTAGGAGAAATTTTTTTGGCGAGAAAAATATGGGCTCTAGCTTTTTATTTCTTCTTGCTTTTGTTATTGCTGGTGGGATCAAAAGCCAAGGCCAATGACAGATAGAATGAATGTTCAGTCACTCCCAAAATGATAAGGCATATTGGTGTTATCATTGATTATGAATATCGACTGGGGAGGGAGCGGAAAATAGCCATGGAAATTATTGTCCAAGATTTTCATCACTTAATGGCTTGTTTGTTGGGATTTTTATACCCGAGAAGAAAATATGTTCTGTTAGATTATATTCAATCAAACAATTAATATGTATGGTCGTTGTGTAGTTGTGTATTTAATATGGTAGTTGTGTATTTAATATGGTAGTTGTGTAGTTGTGTATTTAATATGGTAGTTGTGTAGTTGTGTATTTAATATAATATTTGTGTATTTAATATGGTAATTTTATAATGCCTATATAAAAGCCTTTAGTTGTAGTTCTAAATTCAAGAAAATGTTAATACATATTTCTTCACAAATTCTCACATGGTATCAGACGCCTGAGTTCCGATCTCTGGGTATGTCTTTGACCCTGTCTCCAAACAGGTCTTATCGCATTGTCCCTGTTTCTAAACATGTCTTATCTCTTTATCTTTATTTCCAAATAGGTCTTATCTCTTTTTCCATGTCTCCAAGCAGGTCATATCTCCTTGTCCCTGTCTCCAAACAGGTGTATCTACGCTCTGATGATCAAATAGTTGATATCTTCACCAAGTCTTTTCTTCATGGTTTTTACACAACCCTCGTTTTCAAACTCAATCTGATTTCCTCACTACTATCTTGAGTTTGAGGGGGGATGTTAGATGATATTTAACCAAATAATTAATATGTTTGGTAGTTGTGTAGTTATATATTTAATATAGTGGTTGTGTATTTAATATGGTAGTTGTGTATTTAATATGGTAGTAGTGTATTTAATATGATAGTTGTGTAGTTGTGTATTTAATATGATAGTTTTATAATGTCTATATAAAGGCCTCTCATTGTAGTTCTAAATTCAATGAAATGTTGATACACATTTCTTCACAAATTCTCACATGTTCAAAATATGATTGATTAATAAATTTACGATTCAATTTTCTTACATTATGTATTTTGATTTGCTTTATAAAATTCATAAAAATTCTGTGATTATTTATGTAACTTTAAATTAAATATATATGTCTATGTAAAATATTATATACTTATATGTATGGATAAAATTTAAAGAGTAATAATCAAAATTTGTCTGTGACTATGATTTGAAGTTAGGAATCTTCAAATTCGAAAGTCATAAATATAGTTCATTCCATTATGTATGATACAGTTCTATCTAGACTGTAATATGTAGAGACATAAGAATGTATATATTTTATATAATAAGATTATATTGGACATGATTAGATGAAATTGAAATTTTTTAATAATTCTGTTAAATAAAGAACGTCAATTTTATCATAATGATAGTCATATATGTGATGATCATAATTCATTATATTTAGCAGATTCCTATATCATTTTAATTTATTCTTTAATTTACTCGGCATGATTTTGTATTTATTACATTTCGTAAACCTTATGTTTTGGGAATGAGTTGAATGAATAGTTGGGAATGCCAACCTGATACAACAAAATTCGTTCATAAGATTCCATTTTTTATTAGTTCAGAACCTGAACGATTAGCGCGCAAATTCATAAAAGTTATGAATTAATTATTCACTTGAGAACTAATGAAAGTCAATGATAAAAATTTAATTGGAGAGGTTAACATATTTTATACCTAATCCTTTATGAAAAATTTATAGAGGATTAATGCATATGTAATGATTATATCAATGGACGAATACTTTGAGTAATTAATTCTATGATTCTGAGAGTGCAATTCTAAGTATTTAGTGGAGTTACTCTAAACTTAGTAATTTCATTTGATTAATAAAAGAGTTTATAATTAATCAACAGAATTGTTGGAGCTTAGAATTATATGTCTTTCACTCCCTACGTCGTATTCTATTATTGTTCGAACGATAATAATTACGAAGAAAAATAATTGTGAATTATTTAAAATAAATTTGAATTATTTTACACTCTAATTATTCTATATTACTCTTGTTTGGAGATTATGTCAAAAGTTATCCTAATATATTTATCAATAGATAATGTATCTATTTATTAATTTATGAAAATATTATAAATTAATTTGATTAATTAAATGAGATAATTTTTTCAAAAGTTGAAAATTTCAAAATCATTTTTTGATAATTAGAAAATTAATATTTGATTAATTTGATTAAACAATTATTAATAAGATAATATTTTATTTAAATTTATCGTAATTTAAAAAGTTGAAATTATGATAAAATAAATTGAAATATAAAATATTAAAACTATTTTATAAATTAAAAGATAAATATCAAATCATTTTATCTTTTAAGGGATAAATATAAAGTGGTTTTTCACCCCCAATAAGTCAGCATCCCAAGGAATGGCAAGAAAAGAGTTTTCGATTACGATGATGAGTTTTGTAATTAACAGAGGAAAAACTCAAGGTCCTCGTTAGGGCGAGATCAGACAGAAGGGTCCGAGCCTGAGGCGCAGAATCAATCCGACCAGAAGAGGAAATGATCCGACCAGATGAGGTCATGATCCGTTCAGAAGAGGTCATGATCCGATTAGAAGAGGTCATGATCCGACCAAAGGTGGTCATGATCCGACCAGAAGAGGTCATGTTCCGACCAAAGGAGGTCATGTCCCGACTAGAGGTCATGACCCGACCCGACATGATGAGAAGATATCTAATTAAGAATGGGCATCAGCAAAGACCGACCCGACCATGCAACTCGATAAGGTAGGACGACTGTTGTTTTAAGCCATCTGACCTGGTAAGATAGGTCGGGGTGATACTGATGAGGGCGGGATGCAGTGTTACAAACGTGCCTTGGAGATTTGCATCATCCATAAAGTTGTGATGTGACTATAGCAACTTGCAAGGTCATCTTCTGACACATGCCACCGCGTGAATAAGTGATACAGGCTGGCATCATAAAGGTAGCGTATGGTAGTATCCAAGAATGGGATGATTTAATGAAGTGTCAGATGGCAGGTTTACTTTCGGCAGTGGCTGGCTCACGTGGCTGGCGTCACGAGGACGGTGGAATAGTATCATTTTCCTTAGTATATAAAGGGGATGATAGCAGTTTTGTAAGGGTTAGCAAATTTTACTCAAGTACTACTTGTAAGAAAGAGAGAAAAAGTTAGTACGAGAGAGAGAGTAGGGGTAGCTCGGTCAAATACGACCACATGTTAAAGAGAGGTCGATCAAGCCTGACCACATTATAAAAACTCACTTTCTTTGTATATGTGGACGAAGGTCGGATCTATTCCGCCGAACCATATTAAATCCTCTGTTTTGCCTGTGTTTTTCTCATCTTTTGTTAAGTTTGCTTTTGGTCCCCAAATCAAACAAATTCACAGTTGAAGGAAGATTGTTCGATGAGTGAGTTTCCTGATTTGCCCTTGGAATGAAAATCAGCCGTCAACAGTTGGCGTCGTCTGTGGGGAATAAAACAAAAAATAGTAGACGTGTTAAGACGAAGACAGGAACCACAAGTCTTCAAAGGTTTAACAACGGAATGGATGAAAAAAATGGATGAGGCTATGAGAAATGAGAGAGAATCAACTCAAGTCTTCATAAAGGCCATGAAAGAGAAATTAGAGAAGAAAACTGGGGAATGAGGGAAGGGCGAACGGACTCCAGAGTTCTCCAACAACAGTTCGAGCTTTCCAGGGAGCGACATGGAACGGTGTCCGGGGTAAAGGCATGAAATTCCTAGCTATGGAAGATATCACACCTAGAATAAAAGACGTAGGAGAGCTCGTGGGAAAGAGCATGATAACACCGAGGACCAGATGAAGAGCTGGTTCCAGGAGGAGATGAGAAAATGGGAAGAAGATATTAAAGTGAAAATGAGGGATTACCAAGACTTGGGGATAGCGTCCCCTTTCACGGAAGAAATATTGGTGATGGGGTTCCTAATGAGGTTCACTATGCCCTCCATGGACCTTTACAAAGGCTACACTAACCCAAAATCTCATGTTGAGAGGTTTATATGTTAGGGTTAGTACTCTGAGCGCCAATTTCTTGTGTATTTCCCTGTAAATACTCTTGTAAGTATTTTATTAGTTAATAAAATAAACAGTTTCTATAATATGAATTCTTTTTATATGGTAAAGACGTAAATGACCATAGAGTGTTTGGTTATGATACAGTTACAAAAGCGTCGCAACTGACATTGAGCAGTATCATAACAGTATCATTATTTAATTGTTCCTGGTCAAGATTTACAATTACTTAGTCAGTAAGTAAACCCGTTGAGACTGGTATGTGTCGTATATTGGAATGTTGGATTCCAATGGTTTCTCAATGAATCATGAGTCTCGGGAGACTCGTATAGACACGTAGGTGTTTATTTTGGATAAACATTGAACAACTCACCGAAGATTCTTAATAGATGGTACAACAACGTCAATAAGAATTTTCTCGGGTTGAATGAGCATAGTGATCCTTCGACTTGAGGTACCACTGTGGATATATGAGGTATCCTCCACATTTTGATGGTAGTCATGTCACCGATCTATTTAGATCAGACCTCCGCCTGTTCGTTGGGTGTGGACTGATCCTCAAGATATCTTGTGTGTTTCAAGATAGGATCCGTCAGTTCTGTGTACAGAGCATATGTATCTATTATGTAATTAGAAATCTGTTAAATCCATGGGCCCGTGGTACACTTTAGAAGTGAGTTCTAAGTGTTATTAAGAGATTGCTAATAGAATCGTCGACATGATTATACCTATAGAGATTTGATGTTTATATCTATATCTCTGAGATAATCCGGAACCTGTGACGGATGGATTATACGTGTGCGGTGACCTCGACCTGTATGGTTTAGATATTTTATCTGTATTCGTCATAATTTACGGGTTGGTAGATTATGGACACGAAATTGGATTTTGTGATGGTTATGCCAGAACCTAGAGAGTCTCACTAATGAAATATACTCGCAGAGCACTAGGGCAACTTTTATAAATAATACTGATTATTTATAAGTCGTTTAACGGTTAAACGAAAATAAATGCGTTTGGGATCTTTCGGTCATTTGTTAAATGTCAAATTGTGATATTTGATATTTATAATCAATATATATATATATATATATATATATATATTTATTATTTAATGTAAATATAATACATATATTTAAGATATTTGTATTTAATTATTTGATTAATTAAATGTTAGATAATTAAATTAATTAAATAATAAATATCTTACTTTATTAAAGTAAGTAAGATGGCCTTTTTTAATTGGTTGGAATGGCCATTTTTAATTGGTATAAATGGCTTGATTTGATTAGTACAAGTGTGGTATTTAATGGATAAATACAACATTTTTAATTAAATCATTTTTCAATTTAAGTAATGAGATAAAAAATTGAAAAATGCTTGATATTTTTTCCAGTAGTTTCGGCCACTACAAAAAAAAAATATAAGCCATGTTTTCATTTTTTGTTTTCATAATTCAAGAACCCTAAATGAAATACAAAGAGAGTTTGAGAGGAAAAGGAGAAAGAAAACAAAGAAAGCTTGGAAATTTTTGAAAATTAGTAAGTTTTTTCTTAATTTCTTCTATATGAAAAATGTTTCTATCATTCTAGACTTCAATATGTTTAGCTTGGATCTTTCTCTACTCTTTTTTGCATTATATTTCATGGTTGGGAGCTTGATAGAAAGATGTTAGCATGTATGAACTTTAAAGAATACTTATTAGGTGTAATTAAGTATTCTTTTCATTATTTGATAATGTTGTTATCATTCTAGAGTTGCTTAGCCACTCATAAATGACCTAGAATTTTTCTTGAGTTGTTTCCTGGTGGTAAGAGTTGTTTGGTGTGGTAAGGATTGAATTAAAGTGTTGAATTTCATCAATTTGGTGTAAATTAGTCTATTGGACAATTTTGTAAAATTAGGGTACATAACCCTTTCTAAATTTGGGGCTTTTCACATATGTGTTATTTAATGATGTATATATGATGCATATTAATTTTGGTTTTGATTGGATTTGATCTTGATTGATTTTGAACCAATTTGGACTAAAGTGCAAATCCTGGAAAGTATAGGGACCTCTCGGTAATTTAGGAAAAATTGTTTCTTGAATTGAAATTTATATTTTCATGTATTAGACATTATAAATCATTTTGGAATTGATTTGGAATCAATTAAAATTGTATTTGACAATTTAGGACTAAAATGACAAAAATATAAAATTTAGGGGCTAAACGACAATTATTGAAAAAAAATCTGATTTTTAGGTAAAAATTTCAGTTTTTAAGTATTGAGTAATTAAAATAAATTATTTTATTTTAACTACCCAAGAAAAATTATTGAAATCGGAAAATTTTGATTTTCCGCGTTCGCTGCATTTACCCGGAATTGCCACATAAAACCCCAACAAAAAAAGGTATCAGAGCAAGTCTGAACCTGAACACATAATATAAATATGCCTTTAAATTCAATGTTTAATTTTGTCTTTACTTTATGCATGCTTGTATTTATTTAATTTGATTAAATTAAATGCATAACATCTTTGCGGAAAATTCCTAATTAATAAGGTTTTAAAGTCATATGTATTGGATGCATATTTCTTGGTCCATCTTGTCAATACAGTTTATGGATATCTGTTCTATGGCTGCATCCGAGAAAGTACCAAAGCAGTGAGGGTGTAGTTGATAGAAATTTATCGATACCGGGTGTATATGTGATACTAGGTACATTCAAGCGAAAGCGGAAATTCTGAACGTGCCAAAGTTGTCAGAACTACGCAAGTATCTTGAATTTATCATTGACAAGTTTAACCTTGGTACTCCTCCTTGTGAATGTGCCAAATCTGTCACAACGAGAAACGACCAATACCGAAACCCAGGAGTCACTAGTGAGTGATTGACAATGAGTTGTCTACCTAATGAATATACGTAGGCGAGACCGTGTCAAAGCTGTAAGCTGAAATATATTCATGGGATCCACATTTCACTATTATATTTAATTTGATTAATTATTTATTTGCATCTGTTTGGGGATTACAGTATTGTATATAATAGTGGGACGGGCATTTTTAGATTAAAAATCCATGATCTATTTATGCTTTGTTTATTTTATATTATATGAAATTGTTTTGTCTGCTAACTGTTTTTCGCTATCTATATGATAGATTTGCGATGACGGCACCTACTTCTAATCCTTTTACTCGTATACTTGATAAGAACAAGCTTAAAGGCACCGAAAACTTTGCAGATTGGGACTTGGATCTAAGAATTGTTCTTGGGTCTGAGGAAATAGAATATGTGTTAGAAGGTCCGTTGCCAATTGCTATATTAGATAACGCAACATAAGAGGAACATGAGACTCTCCAAAAATGGAGAGATAATGCTAGGAGGGTCAAATAATATATTCTCAGTTCCTTGGCACCAGAGCTTAAAAAATAATATTTTGGATTGCCTGACGCATATACTATGATGATGCGATTGCGAGAGTCCTTTATGAACCAAGAACAGGTCTCGGTTCATAAAATTACAATGGAATTGTTCCATGCAAAACTTGAAGAGGGACATGATGTGAGCATTCATGTGCTTCATCTGATTGATCTGATCGAACAGTTGAGGCGCTTTAATTTCCCTCTGAATGACACTTTAGGATGAAGTGTCATGCTTGGATCACTCCCAACATTATATCGCCAATTTGTAATGTATTTCAATATGAATGGGATTAGCTGTTCTTATCAGGAGCTGCATAAGATGTTGCAAACTGCGGGGGAAGATTTAAGGAAAGGAGTTCCGACTTGCCCTCATAAACCCACTGTTCTTCCTGCTTCCTCCCAATCTAAATAAAAAGGGAAGAAGAATAAAGGAAAGAAAAAGAAGGGTTCGAATCTTCGACCACAGGGTAAGATGGCTAAACCAAAGAGAGCTGCCGAAGATAAATGCCACCACTACAGCAAGATTGGCCACTGGAAGAGGAATTGTCCTGATTACTTGGCCCAAATCAGACAGGAAAGAGCATCTACTTCAAGTAATTTTATTTTTCCCATTATTGATATCTCATTAGCTTGTGAAGCTATGTCATCCAGTTGGATTTTAGATTCTGCTTGTCCAATTCACATTTGCAATTCGTTGTAGGTGCTGAAGGAAAGTTGACGGCTAAAATATAGGGAAATGCAGTTACGATTCGGGAGTGGCGACTCTCTGGATGCAGTTTCTATGGGTTTATGCGAGATTCCCCTACCCAGTGGGAGACTTTTGTTGCATGACTGCTTTTTTATACCGGGATGTGTTGCAAACATTGTGTCACTTTTTGTATTAGATACTGAATGATATAATGTAAATATTAAGAATCGTTCTTTATATTTATATGATAGATATAATGTTCAGATCCTAGTTTGTCCAAATGAGCATGGTCATTACATTTTGCATACCTCACAAGATATCTTTAATGCTGGAATTAATAAACGTAAAGTATCTGATATAAATAATACAGAATTGTGGCATATGAGGTTGGGTCATATAGGCGTGAAATGCCTAACCCAGTTGGTTAGGAATGGTTTGATACAAGATCTTACCATTGAACCTTATCCAACTTGTGAATCTTGCATTCTGGGTAAAATGACCAAAGCTCCACTTTCGGGTGTAGGACACCGAGCCAATGACTTATTAGAACTAATACATTCTGATGTATGTGGTCCTATGAGTCACACTGCTCACAGTGGTTTTTTGTACGTTGTTACCTTTACCGATGATCTATCACGGTACGGTTATGTTTATTTGATGAAACAAAAATTGGAAACCTTTGAAAAGTTCAAAGAATTCTGAAATGAAGTGGAAAAACAGACTGGTAAATATATTAAATGTCTTCGATCTGATCGAGACGGCGAATATATGAGTGGTGAGTTCACCGATTATTTAAAGGAGAATGAGATTCTCGCTTAATATACTCCTCCGGGTACTCCATAGTACAATGGAGTGTCCGAAATGAGAAATCAGACTTTATTGGATATGGTCCGATCGATGTTGAGTTTTACAGATTTGTCCTATTATTTATTGGGTTATTCTCTTTTAACTGATGCTCATATCTTAAAGACGCTAAGGATAAGTTTATCATATATGGAGGAAATGAACTGCAGGTTAATGGGTATATGGATTCTGATTTCCAATCGGATCCGGATGATAGAAAGTCTACATCAGGATTTGTATTTACCCTTAACGGAAGTGCAGTTTGTTGGAAAAGTTCCAAACATTGGTCTACAGCTGATTCCACCACAGAGGCGGAATATATTGATGCTTCTGAAGCTGCAAAAGAAGTTGTTTGGATTAAGAAGTTTATCACAGAATTGGGAGTTGTCCCAAGCATCGAGAATATGATTATGTTATACTATGATAATATTGGTGCCATTGCACAAGCAAATGAACCAAGGGCTCATAAAAAATCGAAGCATGTGGAGTGAAAGTACCACATCATTCGAGAGATTGTATCGCGAGGTGACATTATTGTTAGGGATATGCCCTATACCCAACTTGTCGATGGGCTATATGTACATGTATTTGTAATATTTTCATTAATTAATAAAATGGCAATCTTTATTATACGTGTCTTACATAACTTATATAAATCATCAACACTGTAATAAAGCCCTTGGAGTAATAAGACGATGGCTTCCACGCCTAATGAGAATCATTACTCTTAAATGTTCCTAGTCATATTTTTGTGAATAATCAGGGCGTCACAAAGCGGAGAGACTAGCATGATGATATGATCCGCCCTTAAGTGGGGTAGCCGATCTCATAGGCTACTAGCGGAGATCCGTCCGCTTGGTGTATCACATAGATGCATGAGTTGCTCGTGTCCATCGAACTGACCGCCGAAAGTTTTCATATGGAGTGTTTATCCCATGTGTCTGTTTCATGTATCGATTATATGACTAGTCCTTAGACTTGAGGTCTTTACAATCTTATGTGTGGATCAAATAACTTTGACATTCTCCTTCTTCGGTTCAAAAGATCCGGTCATAAGGGTATGATTGGGTCATTTGTTGAAACGCATGAAGTTTGTAAAGATACAATAGAGAATCACCACTCTCTCGGATAATATTTTCTTATAAGAGTAGTATTCCAGTTTGCGGGTTGATATGTGTGATCAGTGCTTGAGACTGTGGCCACAGCGAAAGAATCATGTGAGATTCTTGGGTTAGCACGATTCATGACACTATCAGCATCATACCTTTGACCATATGGGTAGACATTTTCTATACCCTAGGTCAATAGGTGGGGATAAAGTGAGGGGATGGACCGTATCATATGTAAATCGCATACAGAATGGGTATATATATCTTTCTTCTCATTTGGGGGCATTGGCATGTTCTTAGATGTCAACCTTGGTCATTGAAATCGAACGACCATTTGATCAGATGATAATTTATGTTCGATTAAATTATCACGATTCATTTCATGTCCAACTTGAGGGGAACCCAAAAGGTCACACACAACAAAGTCGAAATTAATGGTTAACAGTGCACAATACATATTTAACAGCATATATGATTGCTGTAGGAATTGTTCATAAATGGTTCAATATGTTTAATTATTGAACATATCATTTATGAGGTTCCATAGTGTCTTAGGGATTGGTGAATGACGTTATGGGCACTTTGGGAATTGGAATAAAAAAATACTATTCACGTGAATAGTACCATGTGAATAGTAATAAAAAAAATTTGTTATTTGTTTTGAATTACAATTCGGCCCAAACTCTTATTATGGTTTTATAATCTCATTAAACCACTAAATTAAGATCCAATGGCTAAGAATTAAATTGGCTTTTATCCCACATCGGATTCTTAATTAATTTTGTTGTCTTTGGAGTACTATATAAACCCAAAGAATTCTTCACAAATTTTTGCACCAAACCTTTCAAATTGGGGTTTATATAAGTGAGCAACTCTAAAGTTTTAAGAGTAAGCCACTAATTTTGAGGATCCTTAAGTCTAATTGACTAGAGGAACCTCGAGTTAAAAGTTTTGAGGTATTTGCCTAGGCTAGCACCAGGGCAAAATACTCGTGCACTCAAGGCGTAGTCTTGCCGTTGAGTTTTGGCTTTAGTGTGTGCATCTTTGGAGGCCACACACTTGGGTGGCTCTTTGGAACGTGGAAGAGCTTGCTGAGTTCGAGAAAAGCTTGTAGATTGGAGGGAGGACTGGAGGAGTCTGCGGTTCAAGTAAGTCTTTTTCTTTCTTTATTTTAATTAGAGTTCTTATGATAGTTAGCATGTTTAGGTTTATGTTCTTTGCATGTTTTATGAGTTTTATGCTTAGAATATATAGTAACATGCCTAAGCTTGTAGAATAATCAAAACAAATGGGTCTTGGGCAAAAGGAAAGCGGCATCATAATTTTAATTATTTATTTTTCCGCTGCGCACTCGCGGCCGCTTCCCAACAGTGGTATCAACGCGCCGTTTTTATTTTGATTAGTTCTCATTCATTTGAACTCAAAATTGGGTGTTTAAAAGCTCGTTGGAAAGCTAACACCCTGAACTTAATTTTAGGCACAAGTTTTGCATGATTTGGTTAAGATTTGAATTGTCAAATTGCATTTAAAGTTCACTCGTCTGCAGAAAAATATGAATAGTAAATTTATTTGAATAAAATAAAATGAAATATCAAAATTAAATATTAATCAAAGTTATTTAATGCCTAAAATAATTCCAACATATTAAAACTCATATGCTTGATGATTCTATGTATGATTAGAATTGGCATGATTATTTTAGGGTGCAAGCATCTAGAGACTTTCTAAGAAATAGAGAGTGTATTGCTTATCCCTTAGCTAAGTAATTATTCTGTGATGAACTTAGAGATTTATTACCTTTAAGGCTAATAAATATAAATCACTTGTTTATAATAAAAGACATTATAAAATATACAAGTGGGTTGAGACCAAGGCGTTAATAAAACTTTCCAAACTAAAGTTAATTTAACCAAATATATTACTAAAGTTAGATAATGATTTGGTGTCTTCTTTCACTCACTACCTTTTTATAGCCAAAAGGAAAAGCTGTGAAGACATCTAGATAATCATTTACTCAAAGCTTACCTTAAAGCATATTTAAAGTGTTGGACTAATTTGGAGGATCTATTGTTTATTCCTGTCACCAAGGCGATAAGAGCCTAAGAGGTAAGGGTATTTAAGAGAGTTTGCTCCACCCTCCCTCTGGGGAATTTTCAATAGAGGAATCCATTTGACAGTTATTCACTTAAACTTTCTAAAATCCTCAATAATAATTTAAGTCTAAAATTTACCTCCCATTGTAAAGTATAGACCTAAATGGCTTAAACCGTATTGGCAGGACTAGGCTTTACCAGACTGACCAATACCAATTTGTCCCTAAATCATACTATTGACAATGGTTTGACTTTTCTGAGTCATAAGACGCAGCGACCCTTAGGCGTGGTCTTATAACTTAGTGGCAAAGATTGGGTGTCCACAAGGACTATCATAAGTTATAACATGTTTGATTGCCCAACCCAATGATTAAGGAATTGTGATTTATATCATAAATTGGTTGGGAACCTAATTATCGTATTTTATAACGACCGGCCCTAGTCGGAGTTATGAAATGATGATAATGAGATCCTTGCCCACAAGAAATCCATCACATTGGGGTTGATGCGATTTGCTTAAAATTTTAAAACAATTGAGTGGGAGCAAATTTATAATATTAAAAGCCCATGTTATTATGAAACATTAACGAAAACATATTCCTAATTTTAACATTCTCTCTTAACAGGTGGGTTAAAATATTTCACAAACATTCAAAGGCAAACAGAGTATCACTTCGTTCCATCATTGATGAGCATAAGCTCAAAGAGGACAACTACGATGACTGGTTTAGAAACCTTAAAATTGTCTTACGACAAGAAAAGATTTTCTATGTTCTTGAAAGACCATTTCCCCTTGAACCCGCAGAAATGATGACCAAAATACATTCGATGCTTGGAAGAAACACGTCGATGATGATGAGCAAGCAGTTTGCATAATGCTTGGCTCTATGTCGGATGAACTTCAGAAAGCTCACGAAGATATGGATGCTCAAACCATCATAATTCACTTGAAGGAGTTGTATGCAACTTCCGTTCATACCGTGAGATTCCAAGTGTCCTGTGTCTTATTCGAAACAAGGTATAAGGAAAGATCTGTTAGTGGACATTTGCTTAAGATGATTGGCCACATTGAAAAATTGGCCAACCTCGGGTTCATCATGGATCATGAGATATGTCTATCTAATTCTTCAGTCCTTACCAAAAGAATTCTCTAACTTTATTATGCAGTTTCATCTGTCTGATAAAGGCTACTTTAGCAGAATTGCATAATCTGATAAAGCAAGCAGAGAATGACTTGAAACCGGAGCTTAAAACATTCATCATGCTTACGGGTACGGACTTGAAGCCACGAGGCCCAAAGAAAAATAAGGCAAGGCCAAGGCTCCAGATCACCTAAAGCCCAATGGTAAGTGGAGAAGAAAAATGGAAAGGGGAAATGTTTCTTTTGTGGAAAGAAGGGTCATTGGAAGAAAACTACAGATCCTTGAAAGCCAAAGAAGTTAGGGAAGCCCAAAAGGCCAAGAAGCCCAATGCTTCAGGTATGTTGTATATGATTGAACTATATTCTCAAAACTCTGAACCTTATACTTGGGTGCTTGACATCGGTTGTGGGACTCACTTGTGTAACAATGTGCATGGCCTGAGAAACAGTAGGAGACTCCCTTATGGGGAGGTTGACTTACGCATGGGTAATGGAGTAAAACTGGCTGCATTGTGCGTGGGGACTTATTCATTAGTTTTGCGAATGGTTTAGTTTTAGACTTAGAATATTGTGTTTATGTACCTTCTCTAGTAAAGAACATCATTTCAATTTCTTCTTTATTAATAAAGGCTTTTAATGCCTAATAAGTTGTAATGAATGTTCTATTTATTTAATGAAATAAAATATGGAGATGGTATTTTGAATAATGGTATCTATGTCTTACAAACTAACAAAGAATGTTCAACCTCTAATATATACAACGTTAACTCGAATAATCTCAATGAATCACTTCTATGGCACAGTCGCTTAGGTCATATCAATGAAACAAGATTAACTAAGCTACATAAGGATGGGTATTTCAAACCCTTCAAATATAAACCTTATGGAACTTGTGAGTCTTGGTTACTTGGTAAAATGACCAAATTACCCTTCAAAGGTAAAGGACAGCGTGCAACGGAGACATTAAAACTCATACATTCTGATATATGCGGACCAATGTCAGTCACCGCTAGAGGTGGATTCTCTACTTCATTACCTTTATCGATGATCACTCGCGATATGGGTATGTGTACCTTATGCGGTACAAATGAAGCCTTTGAGAAATTAAAAGACTTCAAAGCTGAAGTAGAAAACCAGCTTAATAAAAGTATTAAGTCACTAAGGTCTGACCGAGGTGGTGAATACTTAAGCAACGAATTTCAAGATTACTTGAGAGAAAATGGCATTGTTTCCCAGTGGACTCCTCCGGGAACTCCACAGCATAATGGGGTCTCCGAAAGGAGAAATCGGACATTATTAGATATGGTCTGATCAATGATGCCAGGCACGGATCTACCTCTTTCATTTTGGGGTCTTGCTTTAGAAACTGCAACACTACTACTAAACCAAGTTCCTTCCAAGACTGTTAGTCAAACACCATATGAGTTATGGTCTGGGAAACGTCATAGTCTTAGTTATCTAAGAGTTTGGGGATGTGACACATATGTCAAGCTCACACAAACTAACAAATTGGATGATATGGCAGTTAAATATAAGTTTGTAGGATATGCCTTGAACTCAAGAGCATACGTGTTCTACGTCCCAAATGAACAAAGAACATTTGTCTCAAGAAATGATAATTTCTAGAGAATGAATTCATTCTCTAGAAATATAGTGGGAGTAGACTTGACCTCGATGAGGTACGAGAAGAACAAACTAACATAGAACTACACCCCAGGCCTCTCAAAAGGGCAGCAACGGAACAACCACAAGGTTATGAACTCAGAAGGTCTGGTAGGGAAAGACATCAGACTGAAAGATATGGTTTCCATATTGATGAGGAACATGATCATGTCATTGATAATGACGATCCCACCAGTTATGACGAAGCAATGCGTGACATTGATTCAATCAAGTGGCTTGAGGCCATGAAATTCGAAATAGACTCTACGTATCAAAATCAAGTCTGGGACTTGGTAGATGCACCTGAAGGGATAAAACCCATAGGCTGCAAGTGGATTTACACGTAAAACTGATGCAGAAGGAACATCCAAACCTATAGGCTAGGTTGGTGGCGAAAGGTTATAGAGAAATCCAAGGAATTGACTATGAGGAAACCTTCTCGCCTGTTGCAATGATAATGTCCATTCGAATGTTACTGGCACTAGCTGCACACTTTGATTATGAGATTTGGCAGATGGATGTCAAAATAGCTTTCCTTAATGGGAACCTCATAGAGGAAGTCTATATGACACAACCTGAGGGTTTTGCATCTAAGGATGATCATAATAAAGTATGCAAGCTTAAACGATCCATTTATGGACTCAAGAAAGCCTCTAGAAGTTGGAATATACGATTTGATGAGACAATCAAAGAATTTGACTTCATCAAAAATGTAGACAAGCCTTGTGTTTACAGGAAAAGTAGTGGGAGTGTTGTTGTATTTCTTGTATTATATGTCGATGACATATTAATCATCGGGAATGATATTCCCATGATGCAAGCCACCAAGCAATGGTTATCTCAGAATTTCTCCATGAAAGATTTGGGAGAAGCAACCTACATCCTCGGCATTAAGATCTACCGTGATAGATCTAAGAGGTTGTTAGGACTTTCTCAATCTACGTACATAGATAAATTTTTGAAAAGATTCAAAATGAAAGATTCCAAAAGAGGTAATTTACCTATTTGTCATGGAATCAAATTATCTAAGGAGCAATGTCCACATACTCATTTAGATAGAGAGCGTATGAGTAGGATCCTTTATGCTTCAGCAATAGGATCGATCATGTACGCCATGCTATGTACAATACCTGATGTCTCTTATGCTTTTAGCATAACGAGCAGATATCTGGCAAATCCTGGTGAGCAACACTGGGCAGCTGTTAAAACAATCCTCAAGTATCTGAGAAGAACTAAGGATGTGTTTTTGACATACGGAGATTGTTGTGAGATAAAAGTCATTGGTTACTGTGATGCGAGCTTTCAAACCGACTGGGATGACAGTAGATCGCAAACAGGATATCTGTTTACTTTGAATGACGGTGTTGTCAGTTGGAAAAGCTCAAAGCAGTCAACTACAGCGGACTCCACCACTGAAGCCGAGTATATTGCAGTATCTGAGGCAGCTAAAGAAGCAGTCTGGATAAAGAAGTGCATCACGGAACTGGAAGTGTTTCCTGCGATAAAGAATGGCATCACGATGTACTGTGACAACACGGGTGCCATTGCTCAATCAAATGAACCAAGGTCCCACCAGAAATCCAAGCATGTACTCAGGCGATTTCATCTCATCAGGGAGATTGTTGAGAGAAAATAAGTTATTATAGAGAAAATACCACAGAAGATAATCTTGCAGATTCTCTGACTAAAGGGCTGACTTAACAAAAGCATGATAGACACACCCGAGAGTATGGTGTCTAGATTCATACTAGTTGGCTATAGTGCAAGTGGAGATTGTTAGGGATATGCCCTATACCCAACTTGTGGATGGGCTATACATGTATTTGTAATATTTTCATTAATTAATAAAATGGCAATCTTTATTATACGTGTCTTACATAACTTATATGAATCATCAACACTGTAATAAAGCCCTTAGAGTAATAAGACGATGGCTTCCACGACTTATGAGAATCATTACTCTTAAATGTTTCTAGTCATAGTTTTGTGAATAATATGGGCGTTCACAAAGGAAACTAGCATAATGATATGATCTGCCCTTAAGTGGGGTAGCCGATCTCATAGGCTACTAGTAGAGATCCGTCTGGTTGGTATATCACATGGATGCATGAGTTGCTCGTGTCCATCGAACTGACCGCCGAAAGTTTTCATATAGAGTGTTTATCCCATGTGTCTGTGAGAACTTTCATGTATCGATTATATGACTAGTCCTTAGACTTGAGGTCTTTACAATCTTATGTGTGGATCAAATAACTTTGACATTCTCTTTCCTCGGTTCAAAAGATTCGGTCATAAAGGTATGATTGTGTCATTTGTTGAAACATATGAAGTTTGTAAAGATACAACAGAGAATCGCCACTCTCTCGGATAATATTTTCTTATAAGAGTAGTATTCCAGTTCGCGGGTTGATATGTGTGATCAGTGCTTGAGACTGTGGCCACATCGAAAGAATCATGTGAGATTCTTGGGTTGGCATGATTCATGACACTATCAAAATCATACATTTGACCATATGGGTAGACACTTTCCGTACCCTAGTTCAATAGGTGGGGATACAGTGAGGCGATGGACCGTATCATATGTAAATCACATACATAATGGGTATATATATATTTCCTTCTCATTTAGGGGCATTGGCATGTTGCTAGATGTCAACCTTGGTCATTGAAATCGAACGACCATCTGATCAGAGGATAATTTATGTTCGATTAAATTATCACGATTCATTTCATGTCCAACTTGAGGGGAACCCAAAAGGTCACACACAACAAAGTCGAAATCAACGGTTAACAGTGCACAGTACATATTTAACATCATATATGATTGCTGTAAGAATTGTTCATAAATGGTTCAATATGTTTAATTATTGAACAGATCATTTATGAGGTTCCATAGTGGCTTAGGGATTGGTGAATGACGATAGGGGCACTTTGGGAATTGGAATAAAAAAAATACTATTCACATGAATAGTACCGCGTGAATAGTACTGCATGAATAGTAAAAAAATTTTTGTTATTTTTGTTATTTGTTTTGAATTCCAATTCGGCCCAAACTCTTATTAGGGTTTTATAATCTCTTTAAACCACTAAATTAAGATCCAATGGCTAAGATTAAATTGGCTTTTATCCCCCATCGGATTCTTAATTAATTTTATTGTCTTTGGAGCATTATATAAACCCAAAGAATTCTTCACAAATTTTTGCACCAAACCTTTCAAATCTTGGGTTTGTATAAGTGAGCAACTCTAAAGTTTTAAGAGTAAGCCACTGATTTTGAGGATCCTTAAGTCTAATTGACTAGAGGAACCTCGAGTTAAAAGTTTTGAGGTATTTGCCTAGGCTAGCACCAAGGGCAAAATACCCGTGCACTCAAGGCGTAATCTTGCCGTTGCGTTTTGGCTTTGGTGTGTGCATCTTTGGAGGCCAGACACTTGGGTGGCTCTTTGGAACATGGAAGAGCTTGCTGAGTTTGAGAAAAGCTTGTAGATTTGAGGGAGGACTGGAGGAGTCTACGGTTCAAGTAAGTCTTTTTCTTTCTTTATTTTAATTAGAGTTCTTATGATAGTTAGCATGTTTAGGTTTATGTTCTTTGCATGTTTTATGAGTTTTATGCTTAGAATATATAGTAACATGCCTAGGCTTGTAGAATAATAAAAGAAATGGGTATTGGGCAAAGGGAAAGCGCATCATAATTTTAATTATTTATTTTTCCGCTGCGCACTCGCGGTCGCTTCCCAACAATTATTGTGTGCAAGGTCCCAAGTGAAGATAATGTAGCAGGCCTGCTTACAAAGGTCATACCTTCGAAGTTATTTGATAAGCATGTGGAGTCGATGGGTATTAGATACAATCGATATTGCTACTAGAGCAAGTGGGAGATTTTGTTAGGGTTGGTGCTCTGAGGGCCAATTTCTTATGTATTCCCTGTAAATACTCTTGTAAGTATTTTATTAATGAATAAAATAAAAAGTTTCTATAATCTGAATTCTTTTATATGGTAAAGATGTAAATGACCATATAGTGATTGGTTATAATACAGTTGCAAAAGTGTCGCAACAGACATTGAGTAGTATCATAACAGTATCATTCTTTAACTGTTCCTAGTCAAGGTTTACAATTACTTGGTTAGTAAGTAAACCCGATGAGACCGGTACGTGTCGTATATTGGAATGTTGGATTCCAATGGTTTCTCAATGAATCATGAGTCTCGAAGACTCGTATAGACACGTAGGTGTTATATCGGATAAATACTGAACAACTCACCGAAGATTCTTAATAGATGGTACACCAACGTCAATAAGAATTTTCTCGGGTTGAGTAAGCATAGTGATCCTTCGACTTGAGGTACCACTGTGGATATATGAGGTATCCTCCACACTTTGATGGCAGTCACATCACCGATTTATTTAGATCAGACCTCCGCATGTTCGTTGGGTGTGGACTGATCCTCAGGAAATCATGTGTGTATCAAGATAAGATCTGTCAGTTCTGTGTACAGAGCATATATATCTATTATGGAATTAGCAATCTGTTAAATCCATGGGCACGTGGTATACTTTAAAAGTGAGTTCTAAGTGTTATTAAGAGATTGCTAATAGAATCGTCGACGGGATCATACCTATGGGGATTTGATATTTATATCTATATCTCTGGGATAATTCGGATACCTTTGACAGAGGGATTATACGTGTGCGGTGACCTCGACCTGTATGGTTCAGAGATTTTATCTATGTTCGTCATAATTTACGGGTGGGTAGATTATGGACACGAAATTGGATTTTTTTACGGATATGCCTGAACCTAGAGAGTCACTAATGAAATATACTCGTACAGTACTATGACAACTCTTATAAATAATACTGATTATTTATAATTCATTTAACGGTTAAACGAAAATACATGCGTTTTGGGATCTTTCGGCCATTTGTTAAATGTCAAATTGTGATATTTGATATTTATAATCAATATATGTATTTTAATTATTTAATGTAAATATAATACATATATTTAAGATATTTGAATTTAATTATTTGATTATTTAAATATTAAATAATTAAATTAATTAAATAATAAATATCTTCTTTACTATATTAAAGTAAGTAAGGTGTCCTTTTTTAATTGGTTGGAATGGCCATTTTTAATTGGTATAAATGGCTTGATTTGATTAGTATAAGTGTGGTATTTAATGGATAAATACAACATTTTTAATTAAATCATTTTCCAATTTAATTCATGAAATAAAAAATTTGAAAAATGCTTGATATTTTTTCTAGTAGTTTAGACCACTACAAAAGAAAATATATAAGCCATGTTTTCATTTTTTGTTTTCATAATTCAAGAACCCTAAATGAAATACAAAGAGAGTTTGAGAGGAAAAAGAGAAAGAAAGCAAGGAAAGCTTGGAATTTTTGGAAAATTAGTAAGTTTTTTCTTTCTTTCTTTTATATGAAAAATATTTCTATCATTCTAGGCTTCAATATGTGTAGCTTATATCTTTCTCTACTCTTTTGTGCATGATATTTGATGGTTGGGAGCTTGATAGAAAGATGTTAGCATGTATGAACTTTAAAGAATGCTTATTAGGTGTAATTAAGTATTCTTTTCATTATTTGATAATGTTGTTGCCATTCTAGAGTTGTTTAGCCACTCATAAATGACCTATAATTATTCTTGAGTTGTTTGATGGTGGTGAGACTTGTTTGGTGTGGTAAGGATTGAATTAAAGTGTTGAATTTCATCAATTTGGTGTTAATTAGTCTATTGGATAATTTTATAAAATTAGGGTTCATAACCCTTTCCAAATTTGGGGCTTTTCATATATGTGTTAATTAATGATGTATATATGATGCATATTAATTTTGGTGTTGATTGGATTTGATCTTGAATGGGTTTGAACCAATTTAGACTAAAGTGCAAATCCTGGAAAGTATAGGGACCTCTCGGCAATTTGGGAAAAATTGGTTTCTTGAATTGTAATTTGTATTTTCATGTATTATACATGTATAAATCATTTTGGGATTGATTTGGAATGAATTAAAATTTTATTTGATAATTTAAGACTAAAATGATAAAAATACAAAGTTTAGGGGCTAAACGATAATTAATGAAAAAAAAATATGATTTTGGGTAAAAATTTCATTTTTTAAGTATTGAGTAATTAAAATAACCCAAGAAAATTATTGAAATCGGAAAATTTTAATTTTCAGCTTTCCGCTGCGTTTACCCGAAATTGCCGCCTAAAACCCCAACATTATCTTGTTAATGGAAATCCAAGGGATGGTAGGAGAGGCTATCTGCAAGGGGTTACCAGTGACCCTGGGTGGGTCGGCCAATTTTTGGTTCAGGAGCTTGACCCCGAGAAGCATCAGTAGCTTCAAGCCATTGAGGAAATCCTTTATTCGGCACTTCAAATGAGCATGTGTTCCTAGGAAGACGATAGGGTTGTTAAGGATAATGAAGAAGAGGGATGATGAGCCCCTCAAAATTTTTGTTGACCGGTATCATAGTTTGGTGTTAGAGGTATGGGCGTACGAGTCCCTGGAGGCCTTGAAAGTTTTAAGGGAGCTATCAGGATCTGGAAATTGTGGTCCCACCTGAGGATCCAGGAGATACTGGACTATGCCGCAGCTTTGGAGTAGGGAATGAAGTTTGTGCTAATAGAGGAAGATGATAAGATTGCCCGAGGAGGGGGCACCCGAAGAACCAAGATACTCAGGTCAGAAAATCAGCGGGATTTGGGCAGAAATATGAGACCAGTTCTGAGGCAGAAGGAGCTCATGCCGACACATCAGGATAATCAAGTTCAAGAGATGAGGTCGTCTGTCCAGGTCAACCACGTCGCGGGGGGGACAATATGCACCCTCTCTGAATAGACCCTTGGCCCAGATAGTTCGGAAAATCCATGATAAAGGTCTATTAGTCGAGCCCGACCTGAGGAGGTTCCCGATTGAGAAGGGAAACAACAGGGCTTATTGTATGTACCATAATGTAATGAGACATGCCATGAATGGATACAGGGACATGCGAGAGCAGATGGAAGACCTGGTAAAAAAAGGCTATCTGGATGAGTGTATAGACCAAGTGGCGGTGGAAGCCGACCAATGCTGATAGTGACAGTCATCATGTCGGGTACTTGGAACGCTGAGATGCTGAGAGGATATTTTCAGTAAAGCCTCTCTTATAATGACTCTCAAAGAGTTGTAAGAATGACAGTAGATCCAGAGAATATTAGTAAGACTTTCCATTTCTTAAATAAACACTTATTTATCCATGCTTGTTTAATATGGCCCACATAGAGGTCGTGGTGTTTTGATGACTCGGGTCTACTTTAGTACCGCCGAGGCCGAGGTGTTTTATGGCTCGGGTCTACTTTAGTACCACCGAGGCCGAGGTGTTTATGGTTCGGGCCTACTTTAGTACCATCGATTTACAAGACATGGTTGGCTTCTAGCAAAGCACCGTGCCTACCCAATTCTCCAGAAATATTCTTTTAAGGAATACAAGATCTTTGACAGACATAGTATACATAGTATTGCGTATTACGATCCAGTATCGAATGTCACATGTTAGGCCTGGGGCTGGAGTTGTGTCTGCCCCGTACGAAGCATATATCGGATCACTAGCAATTAGTCTCTTTATAATCGGAAAGTCATGACCTAGTCATAATTTCCCGATGGCTATAGCACTATAGAGTACGAGTTCTGTATCTCTCCGTGATCATCATCTCCATATGACTGAAGTGATACTTTCATCTTGACATCACATCCAATACACTACGATTCTCAGTATACCCAGAAGAGGCGTACACAGAACATGTTAAAGCCCCGGACGACCAAAACCAAAGTATATTGATTGTCGCAAGTATTAGCGATGCAAGTCTCAGGTTAAGACCATATACACCTACCTTGATTCGGATTCCAATAGACACATAGTCATACTACCAATGGGACTCCGATGGGTCTATCCAGAGCGAAGCTGTTTCCGTACCATCGGTAAACAGAACCTCATATTACACTTGCATGAGTATCCAATACCCAAATATATGAGAACTATGTTGTTACGCTTCCATAACATGCACAAGTGTAATACTAGCCTATTCCGCATTATCGATGTCCAGTCTCGATAATACTACGACTATGGATATTTAATGATTAAACCTTATGTGGATTAATATTGTCTCATATCTTATTAATCCAGTACTAATCATATGGACTTTTATCATTTATATATCCTGGTAATCCAATTACAAATGATAAAAGAGCAATTTCCTTTGTCACATAGTTAATTTGTACAACAACACCATGTTCTGTACAAATAGTGATGCTATGGGTCATAATTGTCCAACAGATAGGACAATGATCGTAGAACCCGAATATGTTTTGGCACAGTGGACACAAATCAAAAAAGGAGTTCCAGTGCAGCAGTGGTTAATTCAATGGAAGTCTAAGTCAATTGAGGACGCAACCTGGGAAGACAGCGAAGTCATTGACCAACAGTTCCCTGATTTTGGACTTGGGGACAAGTCCTTGGTTGATGCGGGGGGTATTGATAGGGCCCCAAATCCAGTAGCAGATGGGCCGGAGTGGGGAAGAGCAGCTGAAGGGCTTAAGGGGAGAGCTGGCAAACAACAACAGGGCCACAACCCATTATCAAGATGAGAGACCTCCTATGTAACACGTTTAATTGAATAGTATTAGATACTAATTGGGCCTTTGAGACCCGTTAAGATTGGATTTGGAATCCAAGTCTAAAAGGCACTATTAAAAGTGTAATTATTTAATTTGGAAATAAATATGAATTAGTATTGGATACAATTTAATTTGGATTTAAAATTATAGTTCGATATAATTCAAGAATACTTACTTTGAGTATTTATTCTTAAACGAGTTTGACTCGCGCAAATCAAATCATTGTTTGAACAATTGATGGTCATTAATCAAAGATTAATTAATTGGATTAGATTGATTGATAACATGCTTTGTGTGAATACTTGGATATATTGTATGAATAATATATATCGGATGGATATTAGAAGGGTGAGGAAAATTTTGGAAATTATTGTAATAAATTTAGAATTTATTAAATTGGACCTGCTTGTCCAACCTATTATCTCTATTCTCTTTGTATTTCTCTTCTCACCAATTCCCCTCAATGTAAATGAGGTTTCTTTAGAAGTATTATGTAATTGGGTAGAAATATGAATAGTGCTAGCGGGAGAGAAGAAATGGAGAGATTTGTTCTAGGAATAAATTGTTTTATATATTCATCCGCATATCGTTATTAATTTTATTTCGCGCTATATTATGCTTTTAGAATGCATGCTTAAGGGTGTATGATGAGACCTAATTAAAGATAATAAATTGGTTGCCAATTTACGCGAAAAACCCTCAAACAATATTAAGTGTTTTTTTCCTTCCAATGAGTGATTCTCTCTCAAGATCCAAGATTAGCATTGGTTTGTTGGCCAAAGTCAAGACCTTTGTCCATCGCGGATGTGTTTGAATCACGAAAGCTTTGTTCCATATCGTACGTCTTGGGCAAGTTGTGATTTTTTGGCCAAAGTTAAGGTCACTTCTTGTTCATCGACCTCGATTACGAAGCTTTCCCACTGTCAATGGGTCATGATTAACTGGTTTCATTAAGCTTGTTGAGCCAAAGCCAAGGCTTAGTTGATTCAGAGGAAAGATATTAGGCAATATATTGGATATATTGGCATATATTGGATATATGTTTCGGACTTAGAGGTCCACCTACTGGATCTAGGAATTGGATGGGATCCAATTGATCTTAGAGATCTACCTAGTTAAGTTTCATACAATTTGTTGGCCAAAGTCAAGGTTGTGTGTTATTTAACGGGATCCTAGCCCACTAGGAAACTAGGTTTCCCGAGTACTCCATAGAGGGTTAGAGGCTCGTCGAAAAGTAGTGGGAGGCAAGTATTAAATTTCCAATTTCGTTTAAATACTTACCAATACGCGCTCATTTTAATTTTTTCGTCATTAAAATATAAATATATTAGTTGGACTAATATTCAATTGTTGTTTTAATTGAACAGTTGGACTATATTCAAACTACTTCATTTGTAGTTGGTTATATAGTTGGACTATAGTAATCAATACATTTGAAAGTAACCAATCAAATTGTAGTTAATTATATAGTTAGACTACAGTAATCATTACATTAGATTATACACGAAATCGTTGATTGGATAGTTGGACTATAGCCATCAAGATGACTTGAAAGATTAGCGTCAAATGACATAATCCTGGGTGAAAATGTCTTTAACGGCTTTAATTTTCCAGATTGGGAAAAAAATCTCATGATAGTCCTGGGAGCTGAGAAGTTACTCTATTTGATAGAGAAACCTCTCGGGCCTGAGCCCGGAGTTGAGAAAATAGTGGAGCATGAGCTTTGGAATACTCATAACTTTAGTGTTCAATCTATTATGCTTGCTGCAATTACTCTTTAATTTCGTCATCAGAACTAAGGATTAGATCTTTATACCATGATGTTGAAATTAAAGGATCTTCATAGATCTATTCTTAGATCTTAGAAGTACGAATTGCAAACAAAAAAGCTCTTTCGCTCGCGTATGTCAGAGGGTACGTCTGTCGAGCACTAGGTGTCACAGATGATTGCTGACATCGAACAGCTAGGTTAGCTGGGAATTACCTAAGAGGCCGAGACTTCTATAGATTTGATCTTACAGTCTCTGCCCGAATGCTGGGGCGGGTTCATGATTAACCAAGAGAAAACTCTTGGAGAGTTAATGGCTATATTCAAGGAGGAAGATCCATAGCTTATAAAAGGCAAGAAGCGCGAGGCGTATCTTATTTCGACATTCCAGAAGCCCAAGGTTTGGCCGAAGACTTCTGGGGATGTGAAGAAAAATGGCAAGGCTAAATCGTCACAGTCTTCTGGGAAGACAAATGACATATCCTAAACTGTGGCAAACGGGGTCACTGGAAGCGTGACTGTTGTATGGACAAGGCTGACATGAAGGAAGTGAAGGCGGGGCAAGGCTCCGGCTTCAGGTATGTTTGTTATAAACATTTCCACTACCAGTTTTAAAATTGGATTTTGATACTGGATGTGGAACGTGCATATATACTGATGTGCAGGATCTGCTGATTAGCAGGATACTGGCTTCAGATGAGATCAGCCTACAAATCGGAAACGGGACGTGAGTCGTTGTTTTGGCCGTAGAAACCTAAGTTTTGGAACTGCCCTTTGGGCATGTATTTAAATTATGAGACTGTTATAATGTACATAGTTTGACTAAGAACATTATCTCTGTATATAGTTTAACTCGTTGGGGTATACCTTTATGTTCCAGAACACTGGGTGTTTTGTTTATAAAGATGATATTGAGATATACACATTAGATGTGAATAACCGTATTTATATTTAGAATATAAATGAATCTCAAACATATAACATGACAAACAAAATGCTCAAACTAAGTAAATCATATGAGACTTATTTGTGGCATTGTTGTCTGGGACACATTAATAAGACTCGTATATCCACACTTTTGAAGAATGGATACTAGGACGGATTTGATCCTAATTCAAATGATGTCTGCGAATCTTGTTTATTAGGCAAAATGCCTAAAACACCTTTTAATGGTAAAGGTGTAAGTGCCACCGATCTGTTAGCCCTCGTTCATAGTGACGTAAATGGGCCCATGTCTAGCTAGGCTAGAGGTGGATATGAATACTTCGTAACCTTTACGGATGTGGCATCGCGTTATGGTTATGTGTATCTAATGAAACACAAGTCATAAACTTTTGAGAAATTGAAAGAGTTTCGACACGAAGTAGAAACACAGACCGGTAAGAGTATTAAAACATTACGGTTGGACCATGGTGGATAATACTTAAACATATGAGTTTCAAGATTACTTTAAAGAGTATAGTATTCTTTCATAGTGGACTCCTCCCGGAACACCTCAGTTGGACGATGTGACCAAACGGAGAAACCGAACTTAGTTGGACATGGTAAGGTTAATGATGAGTCGCTCTGAGCTACCAATTTCCTTCTGAGGATACGTATTAATATGCAATACTTATTTTGAATAAGGTTCCATGAAAATCTGTTAGACAGACTTCATATTAGATATGAACAAGAAGAAATCGGGTTTCTCATTCTTGAAGATTTAGGAATGCTGGCATACTCTAAACGTTTGGATGATACCAAACTAGAACCCAAATCGGATAAGTGCCTATTTATAGGTTATCCTAGGGAAACCAAAGTATAGTACTTATACAACTCACAAGAGAACAATGTATTTGTTGCTCTCCATGGCGGTTTTCCTCAAAAAAGAATTCCTAAATGCAGTGGTAAGTGGGAGGAAAGTAGAACTCGATGAAAATCAGAGTAATACTGTTCCTGGCATCGATCCTTAACGGAACACCAACAGTTCATCAGGGATGAAACTGTACCACAATCTTCGAATACACAGAACCGCGTATGTTGGAGAGAGTCAGAGAACAACCTGGGAGGTATGGGTTTTTGATCTCACCTCATGTAGATATTAATCTTATTGAGGAATATGGACCAACTACGTATAAGGATGTGATACAAGGTATCGACTCCTTTATGGCAAAGTGCCATGAATTCCGAAATGGATTCCATGTATACCAACCAAGTTTGGACACTGGTTGATATACCAGAAGGCATTGTGCCTATTGGTACTAAATGGGTCTTCAAGAAAGATAGACATGGATGGCAACATACAAATGTACGCAGCTAGGCTTGTACAGAAAGGGTATCGTCAACGATATAGTGTCAACTACGATGAAATTTTTCACCTGTTGCCATGATTAAATCCATTCGGATAATGTTTGCTATTACTGCATATTTCGTTTATGAAATATGGCAGCTAGACACCAAAACCGCTTTCCTTAACGGAAATCTTTTGGAGGATGTTTATATACAACATCCTGACGGTTTTGTCGTGCCTAAACATACAAACAAGGTTGGCAAGTTTAATCAATCCATTTATGGATTGAAGCAAGCATTGAATTCTTGGAACCATCGTTTTGATATAATCATAATGGTATATGATTTAATTCAAAACAAAGATGATTCTTGTGTATATAAGAGGGTTAGTGGGAGCGCACTGACAATCACTGTCTTATACATTGATGATATATTGCTTCTTAGCAATAACATTCTCATACTATAATCGGTGAAAGCTTGGCTTTCATAGAATTCCCCATGGAATACCTGGGAGAAGCATGTTTTATTGTAGGAATAAAGATCTAATAGGATAGATCTAGAAAGCTGCTGATATTCTCTCAGTGTTCGTACATTTTGATATGTATGTAACCTGATGCCTCATATGCTTTGAGCATATGCAGTACCAATCAGGCCCATCTAGTGATGGTCACTGGATTGAGTAAAGAACATCCTTGAGTATCTTGGACGAACTAAGGATGCTTTCTGGGAATATGGGGAAATGAGAACTTGAGGTGACTAGGTTCACCACTGCAAGTTTCCAAACCGATAAAGATAACTGTAAGTCACAATAAGGGTACATATTTAGTTTGAATAAAGAAACAGTGAGCTGGAAATCTTCCAAGCAAGATAATGTTGCCGATTAAACAATAAAAGCGGAATATTGTTGCAGCTGAGGCAGCAAAAAAAGCATTTTGGATCTATATAATCCTAATCAGATTAGAAGTAGTTCTGTTAGCAGCTGAGCTAGGCTACAGCATAGGCTAAAGAACCGCGGTCTCATCAACGATCCAAGTATGTACTTTTTCTAATTCATCTGATTCGTGAGATCATACATCGTGGCGATGTGATGATCGAATAAAACGCATCAGATGATAACATTGCAAATCCGCTGACGAAAGCTATTTCTCAGCAGAAGTTTGAGAGAATCATACATAGTTCAGGTGTAGGACACTTGAGTGATTGGATATAGGCCAAGTGGGAGATTGTTGGACAATTATGACCCATAGCATCACTATTTGTACATAACATGATGTTGTACAAATTAACTATGTGACAAAGGAAATTGCTCTTTCATCATTTGTAATTGGATTACTATGATATATAAATGATAAAAGTCCATATGATTAGTACTGGAATAATAAGATATGAGACAGTATTAATCCACGTAAGGTTTAATCATTAAATATCTCTAATCATAGTATTATCGAGACTGGACATCGATAATGCGGAATAGGTTAGTATTACACTTGTGCATGTTATGGAAGCGTAACATCATAGTTCTCATATATTTGGGTATTGGATACTCATGCAAGTGTAATGGAGGTTCTGTTTACCGATGGTACGGAAACAGCTTCGCTCTGGATAGACCCCTCGAGTCTCATTGTAGTATGACTATGTGTCTATGAGAATCCGAATCAGGGTAGGTGTATATGGTCTTAACCTGAGACTTGCATCGCTAATACTTGCGACAATCAGTATACTTTGGTTTTGGTCGTCCGGGGCTTTAACAAGTTCTGTGTACGCCTCTTCTGGGTATACTGAGAATCGTAGTATATTGGGTGTGATATCTACGTAATACTATGTATACTACGCCTGTTAAAGATCTTGTATTCCTTAAAAGAATATTTCTGGAGAATTGGGTAGGCACAGTGTTTTGCTAGAAGCTAACCATGTATTGTAAATCAATAAGAACGTGGTACCGGGTACGCACGTATTCAGATAGTCCGATGATCGTATTTACTGCCAACATATCCATGGATCTCTTGGGTCGCCTCCCAAAGATTCACCAATGATATTTGACTCGAACAGAATTAATCTGGGATTAATTATGAGAGAGAAAATTAATCTGGGATTAATCACGGTAATAATTAATCTGAGAATTAATTATCTGAGAAAGAATTAATCTGGGATTAATTACGTCGAGAAGTTATCTGGGATTAAATTCGTCGAGAAGAGAGAACGCGATTAATTTGGAATTAATCGGCAAAGTAAATTTAATAGTGAAATTGGATTTTACTATTTAATTTATTTAACTAAGCTAAAATAATATATTAATTGAAATTAGATTTCAACGCAGAATTAAAATTGGATTTTAATTCAAGCAAATGAATTAATTTAGAATTAATTCGTAAGAGACTTACATAATAATATTGCGAGACATTATTATTTAATTAAATTGGATTTTATTAAGTCGCAATGGCAAATTTGTTTAATTCGGAATTAAATGAACTCGGGCCCGAGCGAAGTTGCGTGTTGGATTGTCCGACTTAAATTTGGAATTTGAAGTGGGGCCCACCAACTTACATCAATGTGTTTGACACTTGATGGAATTTGGTAATTGGTTGAGTAAAAGCTTGGGATTGCTTTTTCTACACTCAAACCAAATCCTACAAACCAACCTAATATATAAAGCCAAGTCAATTTTGGAAATTGTAATGGGTTACTATTCACAGCAACCAAAACTCTCTCCTCTCTTCTTTCTCTCTTTGTCGTGAACCATGTTCTTCATAGGGAAAAATTTGCTTCACAAAATTGATCAAAGGTAGCACTTTAGAGTTGAATTAAGGTGATAGGGAGACTTACCCAAGTGTTGGAAATACTCAAGGAAAGCTTGGAGCTTCATTACATCCTTGGAAATTTTTGAAATCTCCTCAACCAATCAATGTGAGTATTCCGCAACTCTCTTATTTTATTCGCACAATAATCACGCTTAGAGATCTCGTGGCATGTCTAGGACACTAACACTATCAGTTTCCATTCCTTCCGGAAGATTCCTTTGCTTGTGACTAGTTCCCCACGCTCTTTTCAACAGTGAAGCATGAAAAACATGGTGTATTTTGGACCCTGCATGCAATTGCATTTTGTAGGCCACACTCCCCACCTTCTCCATAACCTGGAAAATACCATAAAAGTGAGCTGCCAACTTAGCGTTAATGCATCAGTACACAGTCTGCTGCCTATGAGGTCTCAGTTTGAGATACACACAATCGCCCCAGAAAATGATACATCTTTCCGGCGAATGTCTGCAAAGCGCTTCATCCTCTCTTGAGCTCTTCTGAGATTGAATTGTAATTTCTGAAGGGTTTCATCTCTGTCTAATAAATCTTGTGCTACTGTTTCCACTAAGGTTTCCCCCATGACAAATTTACTCAAAACATGGGGTGGTCGTCCATACATTATTTCAAATGTTGTCTTTCCTATCGAGATGTGGAAATTAGTGTTGTACCAAAATTTAGCCCAATGTAGCCACTCAGCTCAATGTCGCGGCTGTTCTGAAGCGAAACAATGGAGATAGGTCTCTAAGCATCGGTTTAGAACTTCTGTTTGACCATCCGTCTCTGGGTGATAGGCCGAGCTCATCTTCAACTTGGTTCCTTGCACCTTGAATAATTCATTCCAAAAGTAACTGAGAAATACTGAATCACGATCACTCACAATTAACTTAGGAATTTCGTGCAGCCTAAAACTTCTTTAGAAAACTGTTCTGCAACCCTTCGAGCCATGAATGGGTGCTTGAGTGACATGAAGTGTGCGTATTTAGACAGTCGATCTACCATAACCATAATGACATCAACCCCCATAGACCTAGGCAGTCCTGTTATAAAGTCCATTGCGATATCTTCCCATATCTCGTTAGGAATGGGTAGGGGTTGTAGTAGTCTTGCGGGGGCTGTAGTTTGATATTTCTGCCATTGGCACACTTCACACTCTGCTACAAATCTGTAAATATCCTTCTTCATCCCAACCCAATACACATTCGCGGCCACCCTTCTATAAGTCCTAAAAGCTCCCGAATGCCCTCCCATCGGAGTTGAGTGAAACTCTTGCATAAAAGTCTCAACCCACTGAGATGCTGCCGGTAGTACCAACCGGTTCTGGTACAAAAGTCTTATCCCCTGTAGTACAAATCCAGAATGAGATGATGGGTCTCTCTCCAGGTCTTGCAAAATTTGACTCAGTGTGGGGTGCTTTTGTACCGCCTCCTCTAATAACCCAATGTCCTCCCATAATGGCACTGAGATCGCAACTGACACAGGCCCTTCGTGCATACGAGACAGCGCATTTGCGGCCCTATTCTCCCTTCCCTGCTTGTAGATAACTTCGAAGTCGTACCCCATTAATTTCACCATCCAATCTTGCTGATCCGCTGAAAAAACCTTCTGTTGGAGGAGATGCTTCAAGCTCCTCTGATCTGTATATACCTTAAATCGTCTTCCCATGAGATAAGGTCTCCAATGTTGAATGGATAGAACCAAGGCCATCAACTCTTTCTCATATATTGATTTGGCCAAAGCTCATTCCTTCAACGCTTTACTGAAATAAGATATAGGCTGACGTCCTTGCATCAACACTGCCCCAATTCCGTGTTCGGATGCATCGCACTCTATTTCAAATTCTGCTGAAAAGTCTAGAGTGCCTAAAATGGGAACTGTTGTCAGGCATTGCTTGAGCTCATTAAATGCCTCATGCGCTTCTTCACCCCAACGAAATGACTCTTTTCTTAACAACTATGTCAGAGGCTTTGCGATCTTTCCATAATCCTTAACAAACCTCCGATAATACCCTGTAGGGGTGAGCATCGGTTCCGGGTCAAAAGGATGTCCGAGAAGGCCAGCTATAAGACTATGGAGTCTAAGGCCAACATCATTGAGGGTGTAAAGGGTAGCAAGAAGAGGAAAAATAGTGGAGCTGACTCTTCCCAAGCTTACAAGAAGTTTAAGGGAAAGAGCTACAACTGTGGAAAGGGCGGTCATATGGCAAATGACTGCAGAAACAAGAAGTCTCAGGACAAGGGCAAGAAAAAGAAAAATGAGGCCCATGTCACTGAAAATGAGCAACTGGCTGAAGAGATCTCAGAGATGAATCTATCAGCAGTGGTAACCGAAGCCAATTTGGTTGGGAATCCGAGAGAATGATGGGTAGACACTGGGACTACTCGTCATATTTGTGCAGATAGCAGGATGTTTTCCTTGTATCAGAAGGTCGATAGCGGCGATCATCTGACAATGGGAAACTCGTCTACCTCAAGAGTGGTTGGACAAGGCACAGTGGTTCTAAAGATGACATCCGGAAAAGAGCTTACATTGAAGAATGTATTGCATCTTCCAGATATTCGGAAGAATTTGGTCTCGGGCTCTCTCCTAAGCAAGGCTGATTTTAAGCTTGTATTTGTTACTGATAAATTTTTATTGACCAAAAATGATGTTTATGTAGGAAGAGGATACCTCACTGAGGACCTTTTCAAATTAATGTAATGACTGTCTATAGACACAGTGGTAATAATAAAGCTACAACTTCTGCTTATATTATTGAGTCTCAAAATGTATGGCATGAGAGGTTAGGACATGTTAATTATGATACGATGTAAATTAATTAACATGGACCTTATACCTAAATTTACAATTGATAGCCAACATAAGTGTGAGGCGTGTGTTGAAGCAAAAATGCATAGAACATCATTTCATTCCGTAGAATGAAGTTCTGAACCTTGGAACTTGTAGACACTGATGTGTGTAATATGAATATTGTGCAAACAAGAGGCGGTAAAAAGTATTTTGTCACTTTTATCGATGATAGCACAAGATTCTATTAGGTGTATTTGCTGAGGAGCAAAGATTAAGCTATTGAGAGCTTTTTACACTACAAGAACGAAGTTGAAAATCAACTTGGCAAGAAAATCAAGAGAATCAGGAGTGATAGAGGTGGTGAATATGTGTCACCATTGGGTAAATATTGTTCCGTGCATGGAATTATTCATAAAACCACTGCTCATTGTTCTCTTCAACAAAATGGGATTGATGAGCGCAAAAACCGAACATTGAAGGAAATGATGAACGCCATGTTGACAAGTTCTGGTTTACCCCAGAACTTGTGGGGGGAAGCCTTGCTTTCCGTGAACTACGTTCTAAACAAGATTCATCACAGAAGATTGGACAAGACACCATATTAGGTGTGGAAATGTCACTTACCTTCCTACAAATACCTAAAAGTGTGGGGGTGTCTTGCCAAAGTAATGGTTCCTAAACCTAAGAAGGTTAGAATAGGACCCAAAACTGTTGATTGTATATTCATTAGATATGCTCGCAACAGTAGTGTGTATCGATTCTTGGTACACAAGTCTGAGATTTCTGACATCAATCTGAATATGATAATTGAGTCAAGAAATGCGACATTTTTTGAAGAGATGTTTCCATGTAAGGAAAGACAAAGAACATAGTCTCTCAAAAGAATGATTGATACTGTCAAAGACAGTGATCTGGTTGACCAAGAATTAGATCAACGTGCAAACGTTGAGACAATCGAACTTAGACGTAGCAAAAGAGCTAGAACGTCTAAGTCGTTTGATCCTGATTTTCTGACATACTTGTTAGAAAATGAGCCTCAAAGCTATAAAGATGTTATGTCTTCTCCGGAGGCACCTCTGTGGAAAGAGGCTATTAACAGTGAGATTGATTCAATCCTACAGAACCATACTTGGGATTTGGTCGATCTTCCTCCAGGTTGTAAGCCACTAGGCTACAAATGGATATTCAAACGGAAGATGAAAACGGATGGATCAATAGATAAGTATAAGGCAAGACTTGTCATAAAAGGTTATAGACAAAAGGAATGCCTTGATTACTTTGACACTTATTCACCAGTGACTCGTATCACATCGATAAGAATGCTCATAGCCATAGCAGCTATATTTGGTATTGAAATACATCAAATGGATGTAAAGACGGCATTCTTGAATGGTGAATTGGATGAAGAGATTTACATGTAACAACCAAAAGGGTTTAATGTTCCTGGACAAGAACAGAAGGTGTGCAAACTTGTAAAATCCTTGTACGAATTAAAACAAACACCTAAATAATGGCATGAGAAATTTGACAAAGAGATGTTGTCAAGTGGGTTCAAAACCAATGAGTGTGATAAGTGTGTGTACACCAAATAAACTCAAAAGGGATATGTCATTGTGTGTCTCTATGTAGACGATATGCTGATAATTGGTAGTAATCATGAAATGATTCAGTCTACCAAAAACATGTTATCCAGCAGATTTGATATGAAAGATTTGGGAGTAGATGATGTGATCCTAGGAATTAAGATTTCTAGGACATCAGACGGATATATATTATCTTAGACTCTTTATATTGAGAAGATACTTGAGAAATATATCAAAGGGGACCTAAATGTGGCTAGAACCCTATGGACCTAACTCTTCATCTATCAAAGAATACTGGCTCAAGCGTATCGCAATTAGAGTATTTGAGAATCATCGGAAGTCTGATGTATCTCACGAATTGCACACGACCTGATATAGCTCAAGCTGTGAACGGGCTTAGTAGATATACGAGCAATCTAGGACATAACCATTGGAAAGCCATAGTAAGAGTTTTGAGGTATCTGAGAGAAACTTAAAAATATGGGCTACATTACGAGAGATATCTTGCTGTTCTAGAGGGATATAGCGATGCTAACTGGATTATTGATACAGTGGATTCAAATTCTATGAGTAGATTTGTTTTCACACTTGGTAATGCAGCCGTGTCATGGAAATCCTCAAGGCAAATATGTATTGCCCGGTCTACTATGGAATCAAAGTTCACAGCCTTAGAAAAAACAGTGGAAGAAGCACAATGGCTTAGAAACCTCCTTGAGGATATTCCTAGTTGGCCCAAACCGGTGCCAGCGATTATCATACATTGTGATAGCCAATCGGCTATTGGGAGAGCCCAAAATATAATGTATAATGATAAGTCTCGACACATACGTCGGATACATAATACCATACGTCACCTACTCTCAAGTGGCATAATATCGATCGATTATGTTAAGTCAAAGGAAAACCTAGCGGATCCACTAACTAAAGGTTTACCTCGAGAGCAAGTTGAGAAGTCATCGAGGGGAATGGGCTTGAAGCCTATAATCTAAGAATTGTCACTGTGGAAACCCAACCTAGCTGACTGGAGATCCCAAGATCTAGGTTCAAAAGGGACAACAGAATCTTTGTGCAATTCAAAATAAGCATTGAAGAGTTTTGTACTATTTCCCATTTCGATAATAACGCAGAGTGCTGTCTGTCAAGGTTAGGATAAGCTAAGGCTTTTAATGATCATTATATTAGGAGATGAGTCCTAATGAGGGTAAAAGAAGATTACCTCTTCATAGTAGATCACTTATTTCAAGTAAGAAGTGAGGCTGCTTCCATGGGAACTTTTAAAGGTGGGTTACCCTAAAGTACTTGATGAATCCAGGACCGTTGTTCAGGGCCGAAATGAACACAACCGTAGAACATGAAATGGTTGAAGTAAAGTTGTGTGTTGGCAATTGTCTTGGTTTACACCAACGGTAGAACAGTTCAAGACTATGAGTCACTGGTTTGCCAAGTAAATCCGATTATCATTCACTAGGAAAGGTTCAAGGTGAAAACTACCTATTTCGATGCAGTTTAGTTCACGGAAACTCTCTCAAGTGTCTGCATGAATATTTGAAGAATTGTGGGGGATTGTTGTAAATTCTTCTAATCTTCAAAGATAATAGTTTGGATGGAGGAGGGACATGTCCTTTGGATGGTACCCCATAAGGACATGTCCTCCAATTTTGTGTAACATGGTCTTATGCTCCAAGGGGTGCATAGGAGGGGTATAACCCTTTGGGGGGGGGGGGTTGCACCCCAATCCAAAGGGTGCCCTTGAGGCACACTTCCATGCTTATAAAATGAAGCTTTTATGTTCCTTTTGGAGCATCCGAATTCCATCCGAATTAAAACAAAAGAATAGAGTCTCATATTGTTTCTTGAGTCTGAGAGAGTGCCATCATATTCCAAGTTCGAGATCTTGTTAAGGAGTGTCACTTGAACAAGAGGAATTCGTGTTATCCTGGGAGAACATTAGCCACAAAAGTCGTAGAGCACCGAGACGGGGCTGATAAGTTCTTAAGGACAGAGAATCTTCTCGATCCGGACCACTGCATTCGTCATTATTATAAGGTTTTTCTTGTTTTTCAAGTTTTAGGGTTTCCTAAGGTTTTGCATTTGATTTTCTGGATTTGAATTGTTTAAAGTATGCTTGTTTTCTGTTTAATGACACAAATATAACAACAGTGTGGGGCTTTGTTTTGCTTTGACTCACTTGTCAATTAAAGTATTTCACCAAGGTAGGTGTGTAAATGGATGAAGTTTGCAGTTAGGACCGTGGAGTTTTTGGCTTGGAATGGTGTTGGAAGTGCTCGACCGAGCTGAAGGAGAAGGGAGAAGAAGAAATGATGAGAAGAATAAATGGTGGTGATCGTATGGCGTGAGAAGAGCTTAAGAAAAAAAATTTATATATATATGATATTAGTAAGGCAAAATTTGTATCCATTAAACCCTTATCAAGTAATCCAATTAATTTAATCTTTATACTCAGCCCAACACAAGAAAATTCAATTTAATGTTCCACAGGTTATTACGATGGCCTCCTGCCGGTAACATCCTGAATTTCACGGGGTGTTACAATTGTGCACACAAATAAAAAAAAATAGAAAAAATGGAAAAAGTTTTCTTTTGTGATAGGCACATGAATGAGATTTATGATTACCCCAAATTCGAAGATTAGAGTCATTTTTATTTATTGGTGGTTTGTAATTTTAGAAATACCCAAATTATCAACTCGGTTAATATCCAATTTATTTATTTTGTGTGAATTATAAATTGTTTATACTCATGCATATTTTAAATATCATATAGAATTAGCACAATGTCTACTCTTGCATTATAACATGTCATACATACATGTGCATTTTCATAAATTTGTCTATGATACTAAATAGTTTCTAATTAGATTAAAAACTATTTTAGAATTTTATCGATTAGTCAATTAAATTAAATAGAATTGTGAATTAATTTTAAATTGTTAAGATTTGTAAAATCACAAAATTTAGTTCTAAGAATTTCTAATAAATCGTTTATTAAGAATAACTTATACGTTTCATAATGAATTTAAGTTTTATTGGTAAAACGGATAATTTTATTATGAAACAATTAACTTGATAATCGAAAATCTTTAATATTGATTTCTTGGACTTTTCACTAGGTTTACAAAACATTAGATGTTTTACATATAAAATCACTAAACTTAAAATAATAAGTGGGAGCGGGTAGTTTGTCGAAATGTCCATTGGTCTCCACCGTTAGTGCAACATCGTGAAATCTAAGTGGGACTTCGTGATGACTTTAGATTTATCCTTCCTAAGGAAAGTGTTCGCTTAGATTAATATCAATGTTGTACTTCTTACGATATGATTTATAGAATGTATTTCATAATTAACTTACCCTAAGGTCGTTATTATGAGTTAAATTTTAAGAATTCAAAACGGTGGGTTACACTCATAAGAATATTGTTAAACATGTTAATTTTATTTTGACCAACAATCTGTTATTAATAAATTTTGAAAATATGAGATATTTTGAAAAAAAAATTATTAATTGAGATTATATATATATATAATATATATATATATATATATATATAGTATTAAAAGCATATGCATCATGCATCATGATTACTATGCCAAATTAATTTTGAATTTTATGCATGGAATAATTTAGAATTTTTTTCAGAAATATGTCAAACCCAATCCTATCACTACTTGCTACTGAAAAATTAATTGGTGATAACTTTGTTAAATGGAAGAAAAATATGAATATAATATTTGTGCTCGATAACCTTAAGTTTGTCCTGTTTGAGGAATGTCATTCAGAACTTATTGTGAATGCAAACAAAAATATTAAAAATGATTATGAAAATTGGATTCGAGCAAATGGCAAAGCTCGTTGCTTTTTACTTGTGGCCATGTCCGACATAATGAATACGAAGCTCAAAAAGACAAAGACTACTTATGAGATAATGGAGTCTCTACAGGGCATGTTTGGCAGACCCTCTGATCAAGCAAAACATGAAACAATCAAGAAGTCATGAACTGCAAAATGAAAGTTGGAACTCATATTCGTGAACATTTGATAATGATGATTAATACAATTCATGAAGTAGAAATCGATAGGGATACCATAGATGAAGGCACACAAGTGGGCATGATTTTGGAAAGCATTATCCCACAATTTCTTTAGTTCAAAAGCAATTACTTTATGAACAAGTTGAGTTATAATTTGACTGAGTTAATTAACGAACTCATAACTTTTGAGTCTATTTCTATGGAGAATAAGGGAGAAGCAAATTTTGTTGAACCTTCTAACTCTAACTATTCTTTAAAAAGGAGAAAGATAAATAAGATGAAAGGTAAGTGTTCAGGAACTGAGAAAACAACAAGGAAAAACGGCAAAAAGATCAAGCCAAACAACAATCAAGGAAATATGAATAGCTCCACCCAGAAAAAGGCAAAAGGAAAGTGTTTCCATTGTGGGATTGATGGGCATTAGAAGAGAAACTACAAGCAGTATCTCGAAGATCTGAAACAGAAGAAGAAAGTTAAATCAAATCTACTTGTTATTGAATCTTATTTAGTTGAAAATGATTTCACCCTGGATAATTGATTCAGAGGTGACTATCATATTAGTTGTTTCTTACAGAATCTTGATTCTTACACAAGACTTGCTGATGAGGACTTTACTTTGAGAGTTGGGAATGACGCTTTAGTTTCAGCATCAACAATTGGAGAAATAAAACTTTATGTTGAATAAATTTTTATTTCTAAATAATATTTATTTTGTATCGGGGTTTATTAGAAACCTCATTTCAATTTCTCGACTTTATGAACAATTTTATTCAGTTTCCTTTCATAATAAATCAGTTGTTATTTCAAGATGAATATTTGTTCCGCTTTTATTGAAAATGGGCTCTATGTGATAAGGCTCACTGTTAATTCACTATTGAATACTGAAAATGTTTAAAATAGAATTGCCCAAAATAAAGAAAAAAAGATTTCTCACACTGATAACACATATCTATGGCACATAATACTTGGTCATATAAATCTTGATAGGATAAATAGACTTGTAAGGGATGGTCCTTTAAAAGAACTAAATGTTGGTACTCTACCAGTCTGTGAGTAATGTCTTGAAGGCATGACAAAGAGGCCTTTCTCTGCAAAAGGCGATAGGGTCCAAGAACAACTGAAGCTTATACATTCAAATGTTTGGGGACCTATGTCTACACAAACAAGATGCGGTTATAAGTGTTGGGATTATGTCCTAAAGCTTCATATATTGTAAATGGAATTGATTATTGTAATAATAATAAATGCATTATTCATTTTATCAAAGTTGTTTGATTTATACCGTATATTGTCCAATTATCTTGTTTACCTTGATTACTATTGTACCTTCAGACTTAGTGTATGTTTGATGCACAAGAGGATTTAAGTTTGAAGTTATTAATCTAAATAGTCCATAGAGAGCAAATAAATATGGTACTTTGTTTGTGGTTTATCTATAGCTGTGGTTCATTCTATACTTGTATAACGACCTTGATCCGGGATCGTTCATGTAGTGACATGGGAATGAAGGCACCTTGTATGATGAGATCATATCGGACTGGACTCAGATAAATACGAATTTCTTTTAACATTCGTTAACTGAAGAAATTTATTTTATCTAATAAAGGTCATTTATGGTTCGATCTTAATCTTGAGTGTACTACGAACTCCTGCATGACAGACTATGTCCTTTAATTTACGATGGTGAGGTTGGTGTTGCATTCCCGGCCAATAACTATGTATTTTGAGGATATGGTTTGGTGTGTAGCTGGGAATATTTTACATAGATATGAAATTCACTCCTTACGAGAAGTAGAAGAATGTCTCTATTAAGAGTTGATTCAGTACTTGAACAATTTGAGCGCTCAACTTTTCTATTATGAATAGAAAGATTTATATTCATAATTGTTATGAATTAATTGTTCTTTATAGAATTTATGGTGCTTAAGAGACAAAATATTTAGAGGGGTGTAACAGACTTTTGACCCGGCTTTATTTATGAGATATTCGTGAATGGCTATATCAATATGAAATGACTATATCGATGGACACCAAGTTGTTCGGTTTATTTTATCCATCTACGGTAATGGGAGTTCAACTTCGAGTTTTTAGTGGAATAACGCGGAGTTAATAATTCGTAATATTTGATTAAAGAGTTTAATTAATATTTCGGAATTACTGGAGTTCGGAACTGTAGGTCCATTTGGTCCATGTGCTAGCTCGATTAACTGTAGCAAACCTAATATAATTAGATTGTCTAATAATATGCTCACATTATATTTATATATTATTAATGAGATTAATAATATTTATTGTCACAAATGAAAACTATGTTAAATTAGTTTAACTTATTGTTTTCTAGAATTTTTTGATTATGAGATAATCAAGTTAGTAATAATTATGAGATAATTACTACAATATAATTGAAGGTAATTTAATCATTATTGAGATAGTGATTTTTATTTACCTTGGAGACAAAGCCATATGGCTTGTCATGATCTCCAATTTATTTTATCTATTAGGTGGCTTATATACACCTAATAGTTTTGTCATTAGCTAATTCATTCTTATGTTTTGGTATGGCCTCCACCTTTATATGTTTGCCATTGAAAGAAAGCATTAGATGTTTAATGAAAAAATCATTGTCTTTAACTTATCATTTCTTATGTTTTGGTATGGTATTCACATTTTTGTGTTGGCCATTACAAGAAAGCATTATATGCTTAATGACAAGGTTAGTTGGCTTGTGTAAGAGAATATAATCTCTACCATTTCTCTCACTTCTTAAGGTGAACATTTTGCATTCATTCACACAAGTGCAATTAAGAGAAAATAAAGAGAGTTTAAACATTCACAAGTGTTGTGAGAGTGTTTGAAATTCTAAAAAGCCAAACACCATTGTGACATCTTAATTCTCTAAATTGTTTAGAGTTTTGATCTTTGTGAGTGAAGCCCACACTTTGGTTTGTTGGTTTCAAGTCAGAGTTCGGAAGATCGAGTGGTTGATCCAAGCGTTGGACACCAAAGGATTGATTTCGGCTACTACAACAAAGGGAGAAGGAAAAGAAAATTTTAAATATCCATACCGGAGTCGGTGCCACCAAAAGCAACTTCTGTCGCGTTAAGGAAAGTCGTTTCCTATAATTGGCATCGAGAGCTTAAGGTTTAAAAGTTTTCTTAATCCTTCTCATTTAGATTTTATAATTTATATGAGATATAGATTATTAAAATGAATGTTGTGATGAGTAGGCACAATTAGAGTCATTAGATGAATGGTTTTAATGTTCATGTGATGAACGTTTACTTTTGATTCATGTGATGAATGTATTGCTTTGATCGTTATTTTTTCCGGCTCTTGTTTTTAGCATTGGAAATGTAAGACCATAAGGTCATATTCTTTCAAGTGTTGTAAGTTAAGACCATAAGGTCATATTCTTTCAAGTGTTGTAAGTTCATTTCCTTTGTAATAAGTCCTTTATGTAACCCTATTTGTAACTTGAAGGAGCTGATGCCTCGAAGGACTTATGACGGAGTAATTTCGTGAAGAACTCAACAACACTCCATAGAATAAAATTTGAAGACCAAGGGATGCCTTGGATTTATTGTACTAATTAGATTAGTATAGAAAAATAAGAGTCTGGTCAACGCAATTTGTAATGTGTATGTTTTTGTAATTTCCAGCCCCTAGAAACTGGGTTGCATCGCGACGCAACCCTTAGCGCGTCGCGAAGCGCTACGCTTACAAGAACTGAGGCTACTGCCTCGTTTGCGTCGCATCACGACACAGAGCTGAAGCAATTCCAGTTTCTGGAATTGTGGGCGTCGCGATGCTCATCAGTTCGTGTCGTGACGCCCAGACCTGGGTTAATATGTATGTTTTAAATTATTTATTAACATGTCATATAGCCTAGGGTGCCTACTCTTACATTTTCACATGCCATAACATGTAGATATGTATGATATTCAAGTCATAAAATATGATTTTATGTAATTTAAAAGTTAAATAAGAATATGAGATGCATGCAAACAGATTAATAAGATTAATAAGTTTAAAGGTTTAAAAATTGCGAAATCAAGTTTTACAAATAAATGGATCTTATGAGTACATTATTTTCCTTGGTATATCGGATGGAAAATCGGACGTAAATTCCATAGCCGATTCCGAATGAACGGTAATATGGTCTGCACTCGGGATACAATACCACGTACCTTTGGAATAAATAATGTGCATTTATCGATTAAATGGTTTAATGACATTTGGTCCATTCGTTGAATTCTAAATTTTAAAACCTATAAGTGGACTAATAATTTAAGAGTTAAATTGATTAGATCACTATAACAACTTGATTAAATTAGTTTAATTAAGTTAATTGGTTAGTAGAGACTAATCGGGATTAGTGAATAAAATTTTAAGAGTTAAAATTGGTTAGATCACTAAATTATCAACTAGTATTAATAAGGTTATGACTTTAGCCGAGCATAATCTAAGATTCATAAGATACTAGTGAGATAGAAACCTTACACTTCAAAATAGTGAGTGAGAGAGGGGTATACCACAATATATCTCGCGATCTCCATTTTTGTCCAAAAACGTGAGATTCAATAGGTGCCTCGAGATGACTTTGCTTTCGTCCCCTTACGGATGGTGTCCTTTTTGGATCAATATCATGTTTGGATTCCGAAAGGATATGGACTCTAGATGTATCTGGTGATTTGAACTACCCTACGGCGGCACTTCACTAGTTAAGTCCAAGGGTTCCGAAATAATGGGTCACACTCACAAATGAATGATTAAGTTGTTAATCAATGCTTCCTTGATCAAAATAACGGTAATTGATTAATATAGGAATAATAGTTATTTCAGATATATTAATCAATTGGGAATGTCTCAGTCTATCATGCGAATACTTGACCTACCCTAAGGCGGCACTTACTTGTGGGATGATAGATAACCATGGCATAGTAATTCTTTTAGGTTTCTAATTCATTATACATTGATCATGCATCATGTTTAATTTTATGCCTAAATGTTTGACAATTTTAATATGCGACGAATGAATGTTGAATGCGCGTTTATTATTTTTTCAGCCATGGCATCTTCAATTATCCCAATTCTCAAACAACAAGAAAAATTAACCGGGGATAATTATGTTAAATGGAAAAGTGACATGAATGCTATCTTAGTCTGCGAAGACCTTAAATTTGTCCTAATGGAGGAATATCCTCCTGAGCCAGCACCAAATGCTGCCAGAGCTGCACGTAATGCCTATAATAATTGGATTAAAGCTGATGAGAAAGCCCATAGATATTTGATAGCATCCATGTCTGAGGCTCTTGCTGTACATCATGAGCCTATGGCGACAGCATCATAGATTATGCAGTCATTACAAAACATGTTTGGGAAACCTTCAGACCGGCAACAACATGAGGCAATAGTCTCTGTATTGACAACTAGAATAAAAGAAGGCACATCAGTCTGAGACCATGTGTTAAGGATGATGTCTCGTCTTAATATGGCTGAAACCCATGGTGCACGTATCAATGTTGGACAAT
>SKCR01036657.1:0-71556 GCA_019454045.1 Zanthoxylum bungeanum
TTTCGCCATTTATATATCAAAGTAAATAATATTACAAAACGGCAAAAGGCAATTTCATTATCACATAGTTAATTTTGTACAATAATACAATATCATTTACAAACAATGACGCTATGGGACATAATGTCTAACATTATCTTCCCAGAAGATTATAATGATTTTCCCTTTGCCAGTTTCAACACTCCAGAAGCCTTGGGCCAAGCCATGGCCTTCTAGAATATCGAAGTAAGGTGCGACTAGCGCTACTTGCCTAATTGCAAACTTTGACTTTATCTCCTTGAGAATAGTCATTAACTCTCTAAGAGTTATGTATTGCAATTTAGTACTTCTAAGATTCTAAGGATAGATTCTTTGAAGATCCTTCAATTTCAGTATCATACTTTAAGGATCTAATCCTTAGTTCTGATTCAGAAATTAAGGAGTCTACTGCGACAAGCTTAATGGATTAAGCACTAAAGTCATCATCACATAAATCTTCCAAAGATTATGCTCTACTATTTGCTTAACTTCGGGCTTAGCATAATACGTTATTTTATCAAATAAAGTAACTTATTATTTTTCCAGGACCATCCTGAAATTTATTCCCAATTTGAAAATTAAACCATTTAAATATATTTTCCCTAGGATTATGTTTTAAATGTCAATCTTTCAATTTAATCTTGATTCTAATAGTCCAACTATTTAATCAACGATTTTGGTACTATTTTTTATAATGATTACAATAGTCTAACTATTTAATCAACTATAATTTAATAGATAAAATCAATTATATTGATTACTATAATCCAATTATAAAATCAACTAAAAACGAATAGTTTGAATATAGTCCAACTATTTATTAAAACAACATTTAAGTATTAGTCCAACTAACATTTAATTATTTGACGAATTGATATTTGTTTGAGCGCGTATGGCAAGTAATTAAATGAATATTGCAAATTCAATTCTTGCTGACCGGCGTAAACCCACACGTATAACGCAAGCGCACGTATCGTTCAAGTAGTATAAAAATATCGATCCCATGAGGACTTAATATCTAATCTATTAATTTATGAGGTCAAATGATTACTAGTATCTTGTTTGATTGATTTGAAATGGTGACGATTCTAAATTTAAAAACAAGTAAATAAAATTATTCGAAAGTAGGTTTTAAGAAAATTCAATATTAAAAACTATCTAGGGTTGTGATTTCTTCCAATATCATTTTAAAGATGAAGTGGTTATTTTATGTTTGTGTAATAAATCGGTTACTAACCTGGAACACTAAATTATGCAAAAGCCTCTGTCGATGGTCAGACGCAAATACCTAGTTTAACCCAATTGAACCATATGTCTATGTCAACCAAATTATCTGGATTCATTAAGTTTAAGTTCCAATTATGGCTACCCCCGCCCGACAGGTATATGTCTATCATGTAAGGAAATCTATTAAAGGGTTATCTATCCTCAAGGAAGATCGTGGGCTATTAAGTCTAAGGCTGAAACCTAAAATTCCTTTGTCAAGTTTATTTTAGATTTACCACATCAATCTTATTAGTAGCCAATTAACAAGACGCATTAAGCTTAAGACTTAATAAGTAAACCTTTAAATTACCCAAACTATAAAATAACCCCTTATAAACCGGTGATATTGGATTTCATCACAACCCCAGATAACTGGCTTAGTTACAACACATATTTACGGGTAGTAAAAAAAACTTAAATAAAATAAAAGACATAAAGTAAAATACTGAAAATTAAATACTGAAAATTAAATGTTGAAAAGTAAATTGCTGAAAGAAAATTACTGAAAAGTAAAAATTGAAAATTAAAGAAAGAAAAGTAATGTGCGTAAAAGTAAATTGCGGAAACTAAAAACTGAAAAGTAAAGAAAAGAAAGTGCGAAAGCGGAAATTAATTACTAAAAGCTGTAAATAAACAAACAAGATACAATCTTCTTAGTATTCTTAAGGAATTCCTTAGAAGAAAGTATGAATTTTACAAATGAAATGGCTTGGTATTTATAGGCAAAATTTTGCCTCCATCAAATCATCCACCAAATCAATTATTAATTGCTCCATTAATTGCTCAACTAATTGCTCCACCAAATCCATTATTAATTGCTCCACTAATATCTTATCATGTTTGGTGATGATTTGATAATTTTTATTATTTATTTATTAATTTATTTTTTTACTTTGAAAATGATTGAAAGTGACTTTAATAATTACACACAACACACTTATGGATGGTTCATCAATTTCGGGCATGAAATATATAGAATTTGAAATTATTTTGTCTTTAAAAGCTGTAGATCTTTGAGTCTTATTTAAGCTAGAACTTGAATCATCTCAATCCGATATCGGAGTAAAATGTTATGCCCAAAATACGACAGAAGCGCAAAACTGGAATTTCCAAAACTGCACTTCGTCAAAAATGCTCTTTCAAGTTTCCAATCTCCAAAATTAAAATATCAAGTCCAATAATTGCCCTTATTTGACCCATAATTCATCCTAAATGATTTCATTGTGTCCCAATAATATTTTATCTGCAAAATAAAGTAAAACACATCAAAACGTTCATCAAACCCGAGAAACTAAACAAAATATTAAGTAAAAGGGGCGGTAAATATTGATATATTTTCCGCTCGTCACACCGCCAAGCCTAACATTTTGCTAGTCCTCGAGCAAAAAAACAAAATAAAATACAAGAAATAATTAAAATTAAACTAAGCCGTTTTCGTAGGGATCACAGTTGCATTTAGCATATGCAACAAGCCTTTAAACCCCTAGGTGTCCCTAGTGGACGAGTTATAGTCTCGTGAGGGCTTACAGCAACGATACCCACAAACGTTTTACAAAAGTAAAAAGATAATAAAACTAATGCACACAAAAGCAAAAAGACAAGAGAAAAGAGAATAAAGAAGTTAGTGACTAATCAGGTGAAACTTCTACTCCAAGTTACTAGTTATTTTGTTTCTTTCTAAATTACCGAATAAGTAAATTCTCCGATTATATTACCATTCTCCATATACACAGCCAACAAAGTATTAATCAATCTCATTTTTGCCCACAACAGTCACAAGTGTAGTTGATAAGAGAGCAATATTTTTGTCCTAAAGTTCTATGAGATTTCACAACTTTTTTTATGGCAATGGAATAATTTTTCTCATTTTTCTGATTTTTTCTTTGATTTAAGATTTTTTTTTTATTTATAGACAATATCTTCCGTCTATGTAGCGAGTGTTGGGTCGATGGCTCCCAAACCAGTTGGCTTTAGGGCACCAGGTGTTAAGACACCCCTACGGACTTAATTACTCAGACTTCAGATATATATATTTTTGCAACATCTTTGATCCATGTAGCGAGCTTTGGGCCAGTGACTCCCAAACCAGTTGGCTTTAGGGCACTAGGTGTTAAAACACCCTTACAGACTTAATAACTCAGATCTTAGATTTTTTTTTTTTTTACTCCATTGCTTTTTGAGATGCTTCCTCCAATTTAACTAGAGCACTGAATATTACAAACTTTTCAATTACAGTTCATGTCCGTATGTTTCTATGTATGTTGATAATATCTGCTAACTGAACATATGAAGATCTATTTTAGTCCGTTTTATGGAGAATTTACAAATTAAATAATTTAAAAGGAAATAACAAAAAAATTAACTTATTTCGAAAATAGGCTTGAGATACGTCAGGAGTGGAAACTCCTTACTCAGCCATCTCTTACCAATTTCACCTTTTTAGTCAAAATAAAAACACAAAAAAAAAAATACAAAATATTTTTGTAATTTTTGAAAATTTTTCAATTTTTTTTTTGTTTTTCGAAAAATTTTGGACTAAAAATAAAAACAACACACAAACTAAAAACAAGGTACTGATCAACTAATTTCCTCCCCCAAACCTAAATGAGACATTGTCCCCAATGTATTAAACAGTAACAGGAGAGTTAAGAAGGTCGTACCTGGTTAGCTGAAAATCTATAGGAAATTAAAGGTTAAGATCCAGATTAATCCTACACCTCTTACCACGATCGTCCTCGAACCAATTTATCTTTGAAAGGATAGGGTCAACTCGTGGTTTATAGGCTATGAGTTGGTCTATTAGATCCGGAGGAGTTCTGGTAGTAAAGAGGAGTTCTTTCAAAGGTTTTGACACGAACCCATTTCTCCGGGTATCATCAAGAACAACACAAAGAAAATCATAAAATCCATCAACATTGTACAACCCAATTGGTTTCTGGTGTATGTTCAGTTCGCCCAAGATAGCACTATAAAAATTTCCTCCAATGTACCCAAGCCACCTGGCAAAGCAATAAAAGCATCATCACACGGTTAATCATTTCTACCAAACGTTCAGACATACCTGGCACGATCAGTTCCTCTCCGTTTGATGGTTCAGTAAGATTTGCTTCTGCCAAGGGTTTTGGGATGATTCCCAAAACGTGACTGCCTCCTTCTTGTACAGCTTTTGAAACGATCCCCATAAGTCCAAGATTGCCTCCGCCATATACTAAGTGCATATTCCTTGCAGCTAAGACTCGACCCAATTCATGTGCTCTTCTACGTATTGTGGCTTAACACCAATACTACTACCGCAAAACACACAGATGTTCTCAATTCGTCTTCTTGAAGTGGCTTCCATTTTTATATGTATTTCTTTCTCAACTCTGGATGCCTTCGAAAGTGTAATGATGTGCTAAATTTATAGTACCTGAAAAGGGTGAGTAAAAATAGCACAAGCATCTTCCAGAGGACGATTAGTAGCGAAATAATATCGTGATAGTCAAAAAGGTCTGGATCATGTCGGAGAAAATAAAAGAAAAAAACACAAAACAAATCACAATTATTAAGAAAAGACAAAGAGATATAATATTTACAAGAAAAGTAACGGCTTGATTGACGTCTATGCGTCAGGGACAAGCTTCCCATCCAATTTTCTTATAAATTGGCACAACAGGGTCTTTTTGAGTCAGATTCCCGAGACTTAAAAGTTGTCTTTCCTTTTGGAATTGTGCATATAACATGTGAATTTCATGATACACACATCCACTGGGATGTGTCTCAAGAGTTTTAGATATTTCATCCAAAGACTCCTTACTCAAGCCATCCCTAATGAAATTAATCTTATCTTCGCGGTTATCAGACACCATTCATAAAGAACGACAACGAGTATTACAAAACATGCGAGCACATTTATAACAAACACCCATTTGCTTAGCTCTACGTTTCTTTGCATAGGTGCTTCTTCCAAAACCAGACAGATGTGAAATAAAAGAGTCAGAAGACTCACCTTCCAATCGGACGCGTGCTTCAATAATCCAACGAATGTCAGTAGGAATACCTTTGATCATCAATAATCTCATCCGTTCCAAGCGATCTTTGTATACTTTCATTAGAGATTTTTTAGGGAGAGAAGGAAATTGCTTGTGAAGATTTGTGAGAGATTCTTCCATCTTGAAATGACTTAATCTGCAAAAAAAAAAAAAAAACTAAACACACAAAAATAAAACACACCAGATCACAATATATACACAAATTGCATGGGTTGCCTCCCTGCTAGCGCTAAGTTTAAAGTCGTCGGCCAGACTTGACTTCTCGAACGTTAAGCTGGATCTGAAAGTGTAACACTTTCTTTTTATCGCTCAAATGATTCTCCTCAGTAGTGCTTGACACGCTTGTTTTTAACCTTGAAAGTTTTGTTGGAGTCAGGATCATGTATCTCAACGGCTCTATCTGGTAAAACTTTGGTGATCACAAATGGACCTGACCACCGTGATTTTGGCTTCCATGGGAAGAATTTCACCCTTGATTTTTTTAACAGTACCTTCTGCCCTGGTTCAAGTTGTATGAGCACTAACTTTTCATCATGTATTTTCTTGCCCTTTTATTTGTACAATTTGGCATCCTCAAAAGGGTGATTGTGAAATTCCTCCAATTCGTTGAGCTGGTGGAACTTTTTCTCTTCTGTTGCTTGTAGAGCAAGAATTGGCTCTTTCAGTGCAAAAAATGCTTTATCTTTAGGCTCCACAGGCAATTGACATGTTTTAAGTTTGTCAGTAGAACTTTGCATTGCATTGGAGTTCTGAATGGTACTGTGTATCACATCAAGTTTGAAACATTCCTTCTTCTTTTCATCATCTGGGGAATTCATGGCCTTGAAAACATTGAATGTTACTTCTTGGTCATGTACCCTCATGGTTAATTCTCATTTTTGTACATCAATAATGGTTCGACCTGTAGCCAAGAATGGTCTTCCGAGGATGATTGGCACGTCTGCGTCTTCCTCCATATCAAGGACAATAAAATCTACTGGGAAAATGAATTTGTCAACCTTGACCAGCACATCTTCAACTACACCTCTCGAAAATACGAGCATTCTATCAGCAAGTTGTAGTGAGACTGAAGTTGGCATTGTTCCTCCAATCTGTAATTTCCTGAAAATAGAAAAATGCATCAAGTTAACACTAGCACCTAAATCACACAGAGCCTTACCGAAGTCATGTTCTCCTATGGTGCAAGGAACAGTGAAACTGCCAGGATCTTTCAACTTTGGGGGAAGTTTCCTCTGAATGATAGCGCTGCATTCTTCTGATAATGCTACTGTCTTGTAATCTCCCAATCTCCGCTTTCGTGAAAGAATGTCTTTCATGAATTTGGCATAGCTGGGCATTTGTTCCAACGCTTCTGCAAATGGAATGTTGATATAAAGCTTTTTAAAGATCTCCAGGAACCGAGAAAACTGCTTGTCCAATTTTTTCTTCTGAAGACGTTGAGGAAAATGTGGAGGTGGAATGATTTGTTCTTTTTCCTTTGCTTCTTTTTCCTCCATCTGTTGCTTTGTTTCTTTTGGAACTTCCTCAGCAGCTGTTTTGGCTCCAACATCTTTGTTGATTTCAGTACCGCTTTTTAACATGATGGCATGACATTGTTCCTTCCCCATGTTTCTTGGATTTGGCTCTGTGTTGCTAGGAAGGGTACTTGGCGGTCTGTAACTCTGAGCATTTGCCAGTTGTTCAATTTGATTCTCCAGTGCTTTAATAAAAGCAGATTGACCTTGAATTAATGTTGTTTGGGATTGAAACATAGCATCATATCTTGCTGCTTGAGATTGAAACATAGTATCATATCTTGCTGCTTGAGAGTCGTGTTTTGCTTCTATCTTTTTCAAGTGGGTCAACACTTCTGTTTTTCTTGGTTCATTTGCCTGCTCCTGGCTTTTGTTCTTTTGTTGGAATCCAGGTGGTGGATAGTTCTGCTGTTGGCCTGAATTGTTGCTCCATGATAAATTAGGATAATTCCTCCACCCTGGGTTGTAGGTGTTGGAATATGGATTGTTCCCCTGTCTGCTGAAATTGTTGACAAAATTCACCGTTTCTTCAAGTTGGTTCGACTCTGGTGCTCCCTCTATGGTGAACTTGTGGATCCAATGGTAAGAGTCTCCATGAATTTGCATATCTGATCTAGCTTGGTGTTGACTGCTGTATTGGCTCCACTTTCATAAATTCCTGCAATTCTTTGGATCATGCTCCTTTATGTTGGCCACAAGGAATTGTTGTTGGCCATTTCTTCGATTAGGTCTCAGGCTTGATCTTCTCCTTTTGCCATCAAGGCTCCTCCAGCAGCAGCATCAATTGTGGTTCTCATTATTCCAGAAAGTCCATTATAGAATGTTTGGACTTGAAGCCATTTTGGAATTTCATGGTGAGGACATTTCCGAAGTAAATCTTTGAATCTTTCCCAAGCTTCGCAGAGGGATTCTGAATCTTGTTGTACAAAGGATGTGATGTCATTCCTCAACTTTCCGGTTCTGGCTGGTGGAAAGTACTTTGCAAGAAATTTGGTGGCTAAAGTGTTCCAAGTTGTGATGGGACCTGCTGGTAGTGAATGTAGCCAAGCTTTAGCTCTGTCCTTCAAAGAGTATGGGAAAACACGCAATCTCATTGCTTCTTCAGCTTCTCGGTTGTAATTGAAAGTGCCGCAAACTTCCAGGAAGTTGCTGATGTGGGCATTAGGATCTTCAGTTGCATTCCCCCCGAACTGAACTGACTGCTGAATCATCTGAATGCATGTTTTGATGTCACCTGCATTTGCTGGTAAGGGAGGAAGTACAATGCAAGAAATGAGTCTGTCAACCACCGGAATGGTTCTGTCTCGAATGGGAATTGGTGTTGCAACGTTCAAAGGTTCAGGTTCCATGTTGACTAAAGCTTCTTGGCCTTCTCGCCTTTCCCTTCTCAACTGTCTGATGGTTCTTTCAATTTATGGGTCAAGCGGTCGAAGTTCAAAGCTTCTGGTTTGTCTCATGTAGTTTCTGAGAACCTGAAACACAAGAAAACAAAAACAATAAGTAAAAAGAAATTATACAAGTACGTATCTAACCCCCAACTAATAGTGAAAGATAAATAAATCCCAGGCAACGGCGCCAAAAACTTGACCGGCGTAAACACACACTGTATAACGCAAGCGCACGTATCGTTCAAGTAGTATAAAAATATCGATCCCACGAGGACTTAATATCTAATCTATAATTTATTAGGTCAAATGATTACTAGTATCTTGTTTGATTGATTTGAAATGGTGACGATTCTAAATTTAAAAACAAGTAAATAAAATTATTCGAAAGTAGGTTTTAAGAAAATTCAATATTAAAAACTATCTAGGGTTGTGATTTCTTCCAATATATTTTAAAGATGAAGTGGTTATTTTATGTTTGTGTAATAATCGGTTTACTAACCTGGAACACTAAATTATGCAAAAGCCTCTGTCGATGGTCAGACGCAAATACCCAGTTTAACCCAATTGAACCATATGTCTATGTCAACCAAATTATCTGGATTCATTAAGTTTAAGTTCCAATTATGGCTACCCCCGCCCGACATGTATATGTCTATCCTGTAAGGAAATCTATTAAAGGGTTATCTATCCTCAAGGAAGATCGTGGGCTATTAAGTCTAAGGCTGAACCCTAAAATTCCTTTGTCAAGTTTATTTTAGATTTACCACATCAATCTTATTAGTAGCCAATTAAACAAGACATTAAGCTTAAGACTTAATAAGTAAACCTTTAAATTACCCAAACTATAAAATAAACCCTTATAAACCGGTGATATTGGATTTCATCACAACCCCAGATAACTGGCTTAGTTACAACACATATTACGGGTAGTAAAAAAAAACTTAAATAAAATAAAAGACATAAAGTAAAATACTGAAAATTAAATACTGAAAATTAAATGTTGAAAAGTAAATTGCTGAAAGTAAATTACTGAAAAGTAAAAATTGGAAATTAAAGAAAGAAAAGTATTGTGCGTAAAAGTAAATTGCGGAAAGTAAAAACTGAAAAGTAAAGAAAAGAAGTGCAAAAGCGGAAATTAATTACTAAAAGCTGTAATAAACAAACAAGATACAATCTTCTTAGTATTCTTAAGGAATTCCTTAGAAGAAAGTATGAATTTTACAAATGAAATGGCTTGGTATTTATAGGCAAAATTTTGCCTCCATCAAATCATCCACCAAATCAATTATTAATTGCTCCACTAATTGCTCCACCAAATCCATTATTAATTGCTCCACTAACTTCTTATCATGTTTGGTGATGATTTGATAATTTTTATTATTTATTTATTAATTTATTTTTTAGCTTTGAAAATGATTGATAGTGACTTTAATAATTACACACAACACACTTCTGGATGGTTCATCAATTTCGGGCATGAAATATTCAGAATTCGAAATTATTTTGTCTTTAAAAGCTGTAGATCTTTGAGTCTTCTTTAATCTGGAACTTGAATATCTCAATCCGATATCGGAGTAAAAGGTTATGCCCAAAATACGACAGATGCGCAAAACTGGAATTTCCAAAACTGCACTTCGTAAGAAATGCTCTTTCAAGTTTCCAATCTCCAAAATTAAAATATCAAGTAAAATAATTACCCTTATTTGACCCATATTTCATCCTAAATTATTTCATTGTGTCCCAATATTATTTTATCTGCAAAATAAAGTAAAACACATCACAACGTTCATCAAACCCGAGAAACTAAACAAAATATTAAATAAAAGGGGCGGTAAATATTGATATATTTTCCGCTCATCACTTGCCTCCCACTATTTTTCAGCGAGCCTCTAACCCTCTATCGAGTAATCGGGAAACCGCGTTTCCTAGTGGGCTATGATCCCGTTAAATTTCACACAATATTGACATTAGCCAACAAATTGTATGATAATTAACTATGTAGATCTCTAAGATCGATTGGATCCAATCCAATTCCTAGATCCGGTAGGGGACATCCAAGTCCGAACATATATCTTATATATGCCAATACATCCAATGTATTACCTAACCTTTTTCCTCTGAATCAACTAAGCCTTCGCTTTGGCACAACAAACTTAGTGATCCCAGTTAAGCGCGCGACCATTGACTATGAAAAGCTTCGTAATCAATGTCGATGGACAAGAAGTGGTCTTGACTTTGGCCAACAAACCACAACTTGGACAAGACACCAATATGTAACAAAGCCTTTGTGATTCAAACACATCCTCGACGGACAAAGGCCTTGACTTTGGCCAACAAGCCAATGCCAGTCTCGGATCTTGAGTGAGAATCACTCAATGGAAGGAAAGACGCTTAATATTTTGCGAGGGTTTTTCGAGTGCAAATTAGCAAACAATTTATTATCTTTGTTAAGGTCTCATCATCATACACCCTTAAACATGCATTCTAAACACATAATAAAGCGCGTATAATAAATAATAATGATATGCGGATGGATACTATACACATTGATCCTAGATCAAATCTCTCACTTTCTCTCTCCCACTAGCACAAATATTTCTTCTACCCGTTACACTACACTTCTAAAGAAACCTCATTACATTGAGGGGAATAGGTGAGAAGAGAATACAAAGAATATGGAGGTATAAGGCTGGACACGCAGGTCCAATTAATAAATCAAATTTATTACAACAATTCTAAAATTGTCCACCCATCTAATATCAATCCGATATACATTATTCATGCATCGCAACCATGTATTCACACAAGCATGTTATCAATCAATCTAATCAAATTAATTAATCTGATAATTAATGACCATCCAATGTTCAAACAACGATTTGATTTTGCTCGAGTCAAACTCGTTTTTCGAATAAGTACGAATTCTCGAATTAAATTAAACTACAACATTAAATCCAATTTAATATGTATTTAATTCTAATTCACTATTTAATTCCAAATTAAATATTACACTTTAATAATAAACCTTTTACGACTTAAATTCCAAATTTAATCGTTACGGGTCTCAAAGCCCGATTAACGTCCAACGTCAATTTAATTAAAGTCCAATGGGCTTTTAATTAATTTCTTAAGGCGTGGACTTTTGGTCAACTCGAGTCAAACCGAATAACCAAAATCCAATCCGGGAGTTACCCCATAAGCCCAGAAATCAATTTAGGCCCATTAGGCCCAATTAAACTTTAAAGGTTCATTAAGTCGCATTTGGGCTTTATGGAGGCGGTTTTGGGCCTAATTGGATCCAACCAATTTTGCCTAAACCCAACTTTATACAACAAAGCCCAATAAGCCCAATTTCACAAAATAGGCCCAAAATAATTAAATCACAAAAATCCAATTTTCCAATTTAATTACCAAAGTGTATAACATGATTAATTACCCAAATTAACATTTCTAAAACATCAATATACACAATTAATCATGCTCATTTTCATCATCACATGTCCAACACATTTTGATTAAAATCAAACCCAATTTTACATGCTCAAAGTCTCAGCCAATGGAGGGGATTTGTGTCCGATTCGAATTCAATCCAATTAATTCCAGAATCGACATTAAATCACATTTCCAAATGATTCTAACTCATCCAATGAATCAAAAATCAAAAATCCCAAGACAATTAGGGCTCTAAAGTTTCGGCCAAGCCTCAATAATTTGGGGGAAAATGATCCAATTCAATTTTCTTCAAAATTGATCCAATCAAACTTTAATTCAAACACATTTAAGCATATTCATTCAGCCAATTTCACAAATTCTTGCTCAAAATCAATTTACCCAAATTTTAACCCTAAACTTTTTCATGCTCAAACCTTGCTCTAGATGCCATTGTTGGTTTCTATTAAGGTCCCAAGATCAATAATAAGCATGAAATATGTGCGAATACAAATCGAAGAAGTTGCGGAATACTCACATCGAGCGTTGAGCGACGCGGCAACGAATAAAAAACCATTTTCTGCCTTGGACTGCATTCGACAGTGAGCTGAATTTCCTCACTGTTTTGGCTTTGTGGATCAACTTCGTCAAGCTCCAAGCTTCGTGAAATGATTCCCGGCTCATGGGTGGACTTGCCTATCACCTTGGCATGTCTCGTAAGTGTGCTAGCACTTGTGATTTTGCCACAAAATCCACTCTTGCTTCCCTTCACTGCTCGGTTTTTTACAGAACCAGTGAACAATCTTTGCCTCCATGGGCGTGTGAGAGAGAGATGAGTGAAAGAGAGAGAGTTGTCTGTGTTGTTGCAAATTTGTGTATCTTATACAAAAATGTTAATTTCAAACTCATTTGGCATGAATTTGGCTTTTCAAAAGTCAAACTATTAAAGCCAACAACCACACACATCACTCAATCCATCAAGTTGTCAAGTCACATCACTCAAAGTGACTAATGATTTGACGCTTGATGCGACTAGCGATTTGACGCTTGATTTGACTTGCGTGTCTCACTCGAATTCGAAATGCGAATACGCTCGCAAATAATCTCGGGCTCGGGTTTGTTAATTCTAAATTAACGATTTTTCCATTACGTAGTAATTAAATTATTACGCCTGGTGAAATCACTATTCACATCGCTAACGAATTAATTACAAATTAATCCGTTCGCCTGAATTAAAATCTAATTTTAATTCCGCATCGAAATCCAATTTCGTTTAATATATCAAATATATTAATTTCTCGATTAATTCCAAATTAATTGTTATCTCTCTTTAATTGATTTTTTATCCCAGATAAAATATCTCCGCAATTAATCCCAGATTAAATTTCTCTCTCTTCTAATTAATCCCAGATTAATTTAGAGTGCGAGTCATAGGTCATCGGTGAATCTTTGGGAAGCGACCCATGAGATCCCCGGATATGTTGGGAGTAAATTCGGTCGTCGGACTATCCGAACAGGTAAGTACCAAGTACTACGTTTATACCGATTTACAAGACAAGGTTGGCCTCTAGCAAAGTGCCATGCCTACCCAATTCTCCAGAAATATCCTTACAGGAGTAAAGGATCTATATCAGGCGTAGTATACGAAGTATTGCGTATTTCTGTCCAGTATCGGATGATCACGTGCTAGGCCTGGGGCTGGAATTGTGTATGCCCCGTACGAAGCACATGTCGGATGTCTGGTAACTACTCTTTATAATCGGATAAACATGACCTTATCATTTTATCCCGATGATTGCAGTACTTAAGAGTATTAGTACCGTATCCTACGTGACCATCATCTCCATATGACTGGAGTGACACTTCTGTCTTGACATCACACCCAACACATTACGATTCTCAATATACCCAGCATTGGCATACACAAAACCTGTTAAAGCCCTGGACGACCGCAACCAAATTATATTGATTGTCCCAAGTATTAGCGGTGCAAGTCTCAGGTTAAGACCAAAAACACCTACCCTGATTTTGGACTTCCATAGACACATATTCATACTACCAATGGAATTCCGAGGGGGTCTATCCAGAGCGAAGCTGTTTCCCGTACCATCGGTAAAACACAACCTCTTATTACACTTGCATGAGTATCCTATACCCAAATATATGAGAACTATGTCGTTGTGCCCTCACAACGCGCACAAGTGTAATACTAGTCTTTTACGTATTTATCGATGTCCAATCTCGATAATACTCTGACTAGGGATATTTAATGATTTATCCTTTGTGGACTGATACTGTCTCATATCATTCTCCGTCCAGGAACAAATCATAGGGACCTCTCATCATTTATACATCTAGGTGATCTAATCACAAATGATAAGAGTGTAATCTCTTTTGTCACATAGTTAATTTGTATAGCAACACAATGATCTGTACAAATAGTGACGCTATGGGTCATAATTGTCCAACAACAACTTCATAATATTAAAAGCCCATGTTATTATGAAACATTAATGAAAACATATTCCTAATTTTAACATTCTCTCTTAACAGATGGGTTAAAATATTTCACAAATATTCAAATGGAAAATAGAATATCACTTCGTTCCATCCTTGATGAGTATAAGCTCAAATGGGACAACTACAATAACTAGTTTAGAAACCCTAAAATTGTCTTACGACAAGAAAAGATTTTATATGTTCTTGAAAGACCATTTCCCCTGAACCCGCAGAAGATGCTGACCAAAATACATTTGATGCTTGGAAGAAACACGTCGATGATGATGAGCAAACAGTTTTCATAATGCTTGGCTCTATGTAGGACGAACTTCAGAAAGCTCACGAAGATATGGATGCTCAAACCATCATCTTTCACTTGAATGAGTTGTATGCAACTTCCGTTCATACCGTGAGATTCCAAGTGTCATGTGCCTTATTCCAAACAAGGTATAAAGAAGGATCTGTTAGTGGACATGTGCTTAAGATGATTGGCCACATTGAAAAATTGGGCAACCTCAGGTTCATCATGGATCATGATATAGGTCACGATCTAATTCTTCAGTCCTTACCAAAAGACTTCTCTAACTTTATTATGCAGTTTCATCTGTCTAATAAAGAAGCTACTTTAGCAGAATTGCACAATCCGATAAAGTAAGTAGAGAAGGACTTGAAATCAGAGCTTAAAACCTCCGTCATGCTTACGGGTACGGACCTGAAGCCGCGAGGTCCAAAGAAAAATAAGGCCAAGGCCAAGGCTCCAGATCACCTAAAGCTCAATGGTAAGGTGGAGAAGAAAAGGGGAAAGTGGAAATGTTTCTTTTGTGGAAAGAACGGTCATTGGAAGAAAGACTGCAGATCCTTGAAAGCCAATGAAGCTAAGGAAACCCAATAGGCCAAGAAGCCCAATGCTTCAGGTATGTTGTATATGATTGAACTATATTCTCAAAACTCTGAACCTTCTACTTGGGTGCTTGACACCGGTTGTGGGACTCACTTGTGTAACAATGTGCAGGGCTTGGGAAACAGTAGGAGACTCCGTCATAGGGAGGTTGACTTACGCATGGGTAATGGAGCAAAACTGACTTCATTGTGCATGGGGACTTATTCATTAGTTTTTCCGAATGGTTTAGTTTTAGACTTAGAAGATTGTGTTTATATACCTTCTCTAGTAAAGAACATCATTTCAATTTCTTCTTTATGTAATAAAGGCTTTTCATGCCTAATAAGTTGTAATGAATGTTCTATTTATTTCATTGAAATAAAATATGGAGATGGTATTTTGAATAATGGTATCTATGTCTTACAAACTAACAAAAAATAATCAACCTCTAATATATACAACGTTAACTCGAATAATCTCAATGAATCACTTCTATGGCACAGTCGCTTAGGTCATATCAATGAAACAAGATTAACTAAGCTACAGAAGGATGGGTATTTCAGACCCTTCTAATATGAACCTTATGGAACTCTTGAGTCTTGTTTACTTGGTAAAATGACCAAATTACCCTTCAAAGGTAAAAGACAGCGTGCAGTGGAGACATTAGAACTCATACACTTTGATGTATGCGGACCAATGTCAGTCACCGCTAGAGGTGGATTCTCCTACTTCATTACCTTTATCGATGATCACTCACGATATGGGTATGTGTACCTTATGTGGTACAAATCTGAAGCCTTTGAGAAATTCAAAGACTTCAAAGTTGAAGTAGAAAACCAGCTTAATAAAAGTATTAAGTCACTAAGGTCTGACCGAGGTGGTGAATACTTAAGCGACGTATTTCAAGATTACTTGAGAGAAAATGGCATTGTTTCCCAGTGGACTCCTCCGGGAACTCCACAACATAATGGGGTCTCCAAAAGGAGAAATCAGACATTATTAGATACGGTCCGATCAATGATGCCAGGCACGGATCTACCTCTTTCATTTTGGGGTCTTGCTTTAGAAACTGAAACACTACTACTAAACCAAGTTCCTTCCAAGACTGTTAGTCAAACACCATATGAGTTATGGTCTGGGAAACGTCCTAGTCTTAGTTATCTAAGAGTTTGGGGATGTGACGCATATGTAAAGCTCACACAAACTAACAAATTGGATGATAGGGCAGTTAAATGTAAGTTTGTAGGATATGCCTTGAACTCAAGAGCATACGTGTTCTACGTCCCAAATGAACAACAAACATTTATCTCACGAAATGCTAAATTTCAAGAGAATGAATTCCTTCTCAAGAAATATAGTGGGAGTATACTTGACCTCGAAGAGGTACGAGAAGAACAAACTAACATAGAACTAAACCCCAGGCCCCTCAAAAGGGCAGCGACGGAACAACCACAAGGTTATGAACTCAGAAGGTCTGGTAGGGAAAGACTTGAGCCTGAAAGATATGGTTTCCATATTGATGAGGAACATGATCAGGTCATTGATAATGACGATCCCACAAGTTATGACGAAGCAGTGCGTGACATTGATTCAGTCAAGTGGCTTAAGGATATGAAATCCGAAATAGACTATATGTATCAGAATCAAGTCTTGGACTTGGTGGATGCACCTGAAGGGATAAAACCCATAGGCTGCAAGTGGATTTACAAGCGTAAAATTGATGCAGAAGGCAACATCCAAACCTATAAGGCTAGGTTGGTAGCGAAAGGTTATAGACAAATCCAAGGAATTGACTATGACGAAACCTTCTCGCATGTTGCAATCATAAAGTCCATTCAAATTTTAATGGCACTAACTGCACACTTTGATTATGAGATTTGGCAGATGGATTTCAAAACAGCTTTTTTTAATGGGAACCTCGTAGAGGAAGTCTATATGACACAACCTGATGGGTTTGCATCTAAGGATGATCATAATAAAGTATGCAAGCTTAAAAGATCCATTTATGGACTCAAGCAAGCCTCCAGAAGTTGGAATATTCAATTTGATGAGACAATCAAAGAATTTGACTTCATCAAAAATGTAGATGAGCCTTTTGTTTACAGGAAAAGTAATGGGAGTGTTGTTATATTTATTGTATTTTATGTCGATGACATATTAATCATCGGGAATGATATTCCCATGATGCAAGCCACCAAGCAATGGTTATCTCAGAATTTCTCCATGAAAGATTTGGGAGAAGCAGTCTACATCCTCGAAATTAAGATCTACCGTAATATATCTAAGAGGTTGTTAGTACTTTCTCAATCTACGTACATAGATAAAATGAAAAGATTCAAAATGGAAGATTCCAAAAGAGGTAATTTACCTACTTGTCATGGAATCAAATTATCTAAGGAGCAATGTCCACATACTCCTTCAGATAGAGAGCGTATGAGTAGGATCTCTTATGCTTCAGCAATAGGATCAATCATGTACGCCATGTTATGTACAAGACGTGATGTCTCTTATGCTCTTAGCATAACGAGCAGGTATCAGACAAATCCTGGTGAGCAACATTGGGCAGCTGTCAAAATAATCCTCAAGTATCTGAGAAGAACTAAGGATGTGTTTTTGACATACGAAGATTGTTCTGAGATGAAAGTCATTAGTTAATGTGATGTGAGCTTTCAGACCGATAGGGATGATAGCAGATCGTAAACATGATATCTATTTACTATGAATGGCAGAGCTGTCAGTTGGAAAAGCTCAAAGCATTCAACTACAGCGGACTCCACCATTGAAGCCGAGTATATTACAGCATCTGAGGCATCTAAGGAAGCAGTCTGGATAAAGAAGTTTATCATAGAGCTGGAAGTGCTTCCCGCGATAAAGAATGGCATCACAATGTACTGTGACAACACGGGCGCCATTGCTCAATCAAAGGAACCAAGGTCCCACCAGAAATCCAAGCATGTACTCAGGCGATTTCATCTCATCAGGGAGATTGTTGAGAGAAAAGAAGTTATTATAGAGAAAATACCCACAGAAGATAATCTTGCAGATTCTCTGACTAAAGGGCTGACTTAAAAGCATGATAGGCACACCCAAGAGTATGGTGTCCAGATTCATACTAGTTGGCTGTAGTGCAAGTGGGAGATTGTTAGGGATATGCCCTATACCCAACTTGTGGATGGGCTATATGTACATGTATTTGTAATATTTTCATTAATTAATAAAATGGTAATCTTTATTATACGTGTCTTACATATATTATATGAATAATCAAACACTGTAATAAAGCCCTTGGAGTAATAAGATGATGGCTTCCATGCCTTATGAGAATCATTACTCTCAAACGTTCCTAGTCATAGTTTTGTGAATAATCTGGGCGTTCACAAAGTGGAGAGACTAGAATGATGATATGATCTGCCCTTAAGTGGGGTAGCCGATCTTATAGGCTACTAGCGGAGATCCATCCGCTTGGTGTATCACATGGATGCATGAGTTGCTTGTGTCCATCGAACTGACCACTGAAAGTTTTCACATGGAGTGTTTATCCCTTGTGTCTGTGAGAAATTTCATGTATCGATTGTATGACTAGTCCTTAGACTTGAGGTCTTTACAATCTTATGTGTGGATCAAATGACTTTGACATTCTCCTTCCCCGGTTCAAAAGATCCGGTCATAAGGGTATTGTAGACAACAGAAATCGGCGACGTTGTTCCAGGCTCACAGCCTAGTTGGGAGTACAGAGTAGCCCACGGGGGACTACACCGAAGAAATAAAAATGGAGTCACCACTCGGTGTGAACCGTGAAAATGATTTAAGGCCGCATTCACCCCTCGCAAGGGAAGACCTCAAACCGTTGGGTTCGGAATGGTCCCTAACTTATGCCACTTGTAATGAAATGATTTGTACAATAATTTAATCGGATCTATGCAACATATATTTCCAAGAGTTTTCTATTTCTAAGTTCAGATGCATGAAAATAAAGCTCATATCTAAGTTTGCATATAACTTATATCTAAGGTTGCGTGCATAAAAATAAGGCTCATATCTAAGTTTGCATTCATAGAAGTAAGTGAAATAAAGGCAAGCGCACAATCTCACGAACAGATTAAGTAGATAAATGCGGGAATATAAATAAATGATAACAGTAAAAGTGTCAATAACGAAATGATATGATTAATTATGTAATGCAAAAGAAATTACCAAAGAAGCAAACATGCATGAAATGTGATGAAAAGAAATCTGTTAATTGTATGTGCATTCGTGTAGCATTTGAAAACGCATTCGAATGGTGAACAGAATGTTCATGTTCATATAGCGTTCAAGAACGTGTTCGAACGGGATAAGACCTGATGCATGATAAAACAAAATACATGCGCGTTCGAGTAGCGTTCGTAAATGTGTTCGAATGGACTGAGACAGAATGTATACGTTCATGTAGCGTTCGGAAACGCGTTCGAACGAGATTACCAAAATGGCATCTGAAACGACACAAACACATACATGGATAAACAAATACACAATATAGGACCTCGTGTGCCCGATTGAACACATTTCACATTCAATCGAGTGCACTTCGTCCGGCGCGGAAAAACATCGTGGTAAAGGTATCCTTTAGGCATTTCCCTCGAATAGAGGACCTTTAATCCACCCTAGTTAGCCCATGCGCATTAAAATGCAATGCATGCGTAAATAAAGCAATGATATGCAAAGGGTAAATGACATAATAAAAGGCGCGGTAAAACATCGTGGTAAAGGTAGCCTTCAGGAATTTTCCTCGAGTAAAGGACCTTTAATCCATCCTAGTTAGCCCATGCGCATTATATTACAATGCATACAAATGAATGAGGTAATAATGTGGAACTCCGTATGTCCGATTAAACATATCTCACATTCAATCAAAGATACTTCGTCCGGCATGACAAAACATCGTGGCAAAGGTAGCCCTTAGGCTTTTCATCCCTCGAAGCGAAGGAACATTAATCCAACTTGATTTGCCCATGCGCACTATATCATCAATACACAAACAAATAACGTACGGAAAGTAAATGGCGGAATGTAAAATGCGAATAATAGACGAACAAGATAAAATAAAGTGAAATATGTGTCGTTTGCTCAAGTGGTATGTGGAGTTGTTTCCCAAGTATAGATCTCACTACCGTCCATTCGGATTCGGCTACGGAATTTACGTCTGGGTTTCCATCCGATATACCATAATAGACGACACATATTACATTCATCCAATAGCCATAACATACATTAACCAACAATACTCATGCGAAATAAAGTAAGAAAATACATAAAAAAACAAAGGAGAATAAATAAAAAGGGGTTCCCTCAGATATGACCTCTTAAGTCATCTCTTAGAAGTGCGCTACGCGGTTGTCGGAAGGGTTGATGCTCTGCAACTCCTCTGGTTCACTGGTTCGTTGTTTCTCTTCATTGCCTCACTGCTCGGGCTGCTGTTTTATTCTGTTTCGCTGTTGTTTCTTATTTTGTTTTTTGGTTACTGTTTCCCGGTAATAATGGACTGTTTTTAGGTGATTTTTATGGTAATGGGGGCTGAGTTGGTTTGTTTGTGTGTGGCCTGTGTTGAGGGCTTGATGTGTGATTGGAGGAGGGTAGTTTGTGGACTGTGCTGAGGCCAGTCAGGGGCAGTTATGAGGGCTTGATGATGTGAAGTTAAGGCTGGTCAAGGAGTGTGATTATGCGCTGAAGGTAGGTTGGTCGGGGGGTAATTATGCGTTGAAGGTAGGCTGGTCAAGGGGTGATTATGCGTTTGAAGGGTTGTTTCAGGGGTATGTTTCAGTGATGATGCTTACTATTTATGTTGAGTGAGGAACGGACAAACCCGAGTGCAGCGGAAACCCGCCCGAGATCAAATCGCGAGCGAATAACATATATATATATATTTTCGGCAGTCCTTAAAAAATAGTGGGTTTAAAATTTTTAATTACAAACTTAAAATTTCCAATGCATTAAAACATTTGCGTGTATTAAAAATTACCATATGTCCATTTAAAAATTTCAACACACTTTAATCAATTTATCAACTATTGACAAATTAAAACTAAGCATCCTAATTATTTCCAACACTTGAAAATAATCCAAACATACTAAAATTAATTTTCCAACATTTGAAAATTAATTCAAGCATACAATATAATTTTCCAACTCTTGAAAAAATTAATCCAAGCATTCAAAATTAACATATCAACTATATACTAATTTTCAACACTTAAATGCTTCTAATTCCTCACATACATGCTACCAATTTATCCAACACTTCCATAACAATTTTTCTCAACTAAATTATCAAAAAATTGAACAATAAATTTACAAATTAAATTTTACCAACAATTTCTTTCAATCCTTGCCAATTTGTGACGGATTGCATCCAAGTTTTTCCAAGTCCTCCAAGCTTTGAGTCCTTTCAAATCTCTTCTTCCTCCACCAAATTGAGCTACTCCAAGAACAAATCTTGGTGATCAAAAGGTGGTTTGATCACTCAAGAATGGCAACAAGATTTTCCCCAATATTTAACTCTTAAACCCTAAGAAAATCAAGCATCAAGAACACTAATTAACCCTTAACACTTAAGGATTAATTCTATGTTATTGATAAGATTTTGGGTAATGATTTGGTGAGAATAATGGCTTGATTTTGGAAAGCAAAAATTAATTCTTTTCTCTTGTTCTTTCGGCAAGCAGAGAGCAAAAGCAATTCATTTTTGATGTTGTTTTGTTTCGGCAGAGAGAGAAGAAAAAGAAAGCATATTGCCTTTTGTTGTTCTCATTTTTTTTTATTGGTCAACGGCAGTAGCCTTGTAAAATGAGCAAAAGTTTTTGCTTTTATTAAATTAAAATAATCAAAAACAAAATCAAACCATTTACCTTTTATTAAACCATGGTTTAAGGAATCTTTTTCCTACACCACAAATTTCAAAAAATTAACTCAACCAAGGTTAAATTAATTAATCTCACCAACTTCAATAACTTAGTTACAATTGAATGAATTAGTTACTTTAACCAAAAAAAAGTTCAATAGCTTTAACTTAGTTACTTTAATTAATTAAAATATTTATTTATATAAACTAAGTAATTAATTTTGTATATTAATTTAACTATTAAATTAATTCACAAATTAATTACTAATTTAATATAAATCAAATTTACATTTATTATACAATAAACTTATATCAACTCTTGATATAAAATTAATTAATTCAATTCATCTCATGAATTATTGGATTAAACAATTTAATCCTAAATACCCAAATAATATTTTGTCAACATTTGATGAGAGGTCGCCCTAGTGCTCAACGAGTAAACTCAATATAATGGAACTCTCTAGGCTCTGTTCGGTTGTTACGTATATATATACATATATATCTCATATACTTGTATACATATTTCATGAAGGCCTGCCCACCTACAAATCATGACTAAAAACAACACGACACGTCGAACCATACAAGTCGAGGTTAAAACGCTAATGTATAATCCCTTCGTCATTAGCATTTCCAATTGAGTAAGGTTATAGTTATACTGTCAAAACCTTATCTACTCAATATATGAAATTTTTATCCTTATATTCCATTAATAAATAATATAGCAAAACTCTTTTTGAATATTATTTATAATGTTAAAGAAACAATTTCTTCACGAACTTTCGGCCAAAAGATTTCTGGAATATTTCTGAAAATTTCTGGAAATAAAATCCAACCATATGGACTGACGAATCCTCATATTAACACACACCGATCTTCGTAAGCATCGGTCTATACCTAACAGTCATCCAGAGGTCAGACCATGAAAGGTCTCTGACATGCATGGTATCAGGCATAGAGGATCACTCACAAGACCACTGTGGTGTCTCATAAAAAGGACCACAATAACTACTCAACTCGAAAAGATAACTATTGACAGTTTTATGGAATATCTATTAGTCATCTGTTATGAGTTAATTCATATTCATTCAACTAATGAATATCTGCATTTTCTATACGAACTTCTCCGCTAAGCTCACAGTCGTTTGAGACAAACCATATGTCCATTACATATATAGACAATAGTCTTACCAATATGACCGACCCATGTCAATATATCTAGACTAGGAATAATTTATATTCGAGAGAATGCGTGATATTTCTCAACACCATTTGCAACTCTTGCAACTATATCACCATATGTTGTAACTCTCCGGGTTTTTACTAAATTCATATAAGGTTCCGAGTGTAACTCGAAATCTCTAACTCTTAGAGTAATCTAACAATTAGATTTACATTATATAAATAAAGTAAGAGTTTTACCATATTAATAAATAAATAACCATGATAAAATAAATATTATATTACATAAATATCAAATATTTCTACAAAAAGTGAATGGTGCTCGATCACCATTTTCAACACTCCCACTTGATCTAGTGCCATTCACGATGGTATCTAATACCAATAGACTCCACGTGTTTTCTCAAACACCTTGGGAGTTAAGGCTTTAGTCAGTGGATCAATCAGCAGTCGAACCCTGTTTAGTGCTTTTCCAACTAATGGCACCGCCATTGAGATAAAACACAAACCCAGATGTATGTTGGAGTTTCTAGAGGTCCCAAGATCAAAATCCAAGCATGAAACACAAGTGAATACAACGATGAAGTTGCGGAATACTTACATCGAGCGGTTGAGAGACGATTTGGAAACAAAACGAACTCACTGCCCTCATGAACTGCTCACGCAGTAGCAGCAAACACAACCACTGGTTCGGTTTTGGTCACCAAAATCAAGCTCCAAGCTTTCCGAAATGGTTCCCAACTCATGGGTGGACTTCCCTATCACCTTCGCATTGATCCCGGAGTGTGTTAGCACTCTTGTTTTGCCACAAAACCACACTTTGCTTCCCCATTTTCCCTTGTGTTTCACGGCAGTGGACTGCCTCAAGAACAAGAAGAAAATGCGTGAGGATGAGAGGAAGAAATGTTGCTTCCAACGTAAGAGAGAGAGAGTTGTTGAAAAGTTGAAATGTAAAGTGTATTAGGTTTATTTTATTTCCAAAATAATAAACCATATACCACTTTTCCATTTGGAAAAAGTCAAGCCCTTAATGCTTCAACAACTTCCATCAATCACCATCAATCACATCAATCAATCTAGTCAAGTCACATCACTCAAAGTGACTAGTGATTTGACGCTTGATGCGACTAGCGATTTGACGCTTGATTTGACGAGCCGCTCTCGAATTCGAAATGCGAATGCGCTCGCAAATAATCTCGGGCTCAGATTCGCTAATTCTAAATTAACGAATTTTCCGTCGCGTCGTAATTAAATGATTACGCCTAGCGAAATCACTATTCACGTCGCTAACGAATTAATTCTAAATTAAGTCGCTCGCCCGAATTAAAATCTAATTTTAATTCCGGTCGAAATCCAATTTCGTTTAATATATCAAATATATTAATTCCTCGATTAATTCCAAATTAATCATTCTCTCTCTTTAAATTGATATTTTATCCCAGATAAAATATCTCTGTAATTAATCCCAGATTAATTTTTCTCTCTCATCTTATTAATCCCAGATTAATATAAGTGCGAGTCATACGTCATCGGTGAATCTTTGGGAAGCGACCCATGAGATCCCCGGATAATTCGGTAGTAAATACGGTCGTCGGAGTATCCGAATCACGTACGTACCAAGTACTACGTTCTACCAATTTACAAGACACGATCAGCTCTAGCAAAGCACGAAGTCTACCCAATTCTCCGGTCATATTCATCTAAGAATATTTAAAATCTGTATCAAGCGTAGTAACCAAGTATTGTGTATATCGGCCCAGTATCGGATAGTCACGTGCTAGGGCTGGGGCTGGATAAGTGTCTGCCCCGTCCGAAGCACATGTCGGATGTCTGGTAACTAGTCTCTATAATCGGATATGCATGACCTAGTCATAATATCCCGATAGTTGCGCAACACTTAAGAGCACTAATACCGTATCCTGCGTGACATCATCTCCACTATGACTGAAGTGATACTTCCGTCTTGACATCACACCCAATACTCTACGATTCTCAATATACCCAGCAGTTGGCGTACATAGAACCGGTTAGAGTCCTAGACGACCTCAACTAAAGTATATTGATTGTCGTAAGCATTAGCTGTGCAAGTCTCAGGTTAAGACCAAATACACCTACCCTGATGTCGGACTCCCATAGACACATAGTCATAATACCAATGGGATTCCGAGGGGTCTAATCCAGAGCGAAGCTGTTTCCCGTACCATCGGTGAAACACAACCTCCTATCGCACTTGCATAAGTATCCAATACTTAAATTATATGAGACTATGTCGTTGTGCCCTCACAACGCGCACAAGTGCAATACTAGCCTATTCCGCATTATCGATGTCCTGTCTCGATAATACTCCGGCTAGGGATATTTAATGATTAATCCTTCGTGGACTGATACTGTCTCATATCATTCTCCGTCCAGGAATAAATCATAGGGACCTCTAATCATTTATACATCTAAGGTGATCTAATCACAAATGATAAGAGTGCAATCTCCTTTGTCACATAGTTAATTTGTACAACAACACCGTGATCTGTACAAATAGTGACGTTATGGGTCATATTATCCAACAATGTAGACTTTCTATCATCTGGATCAGATTGAAAATCTGAATCCGTGTAACCTCTTAACTGTAAGTCATTTTCTCCATAAATGAGAAACTTATCCTTTTTACCCTTAAGGTATTTCAGGATATGTTTCACAGCCATCCAGTGGTCCTGACCTGGATCAGACTGATAACGGCTTGTAACACTTATAGCCATGCTGATATCAGGTCTAGTACATAACATGGCATACATTTTGCTACCAACAACGGAAGCATAAGGCTGGCTAAGCATTTTAGCCCTTTCATCATCTGTCTTAGGACAAATTTTCTTAGACAGATGAATACCATGTTTGAAAGGCACATTAACTGTCTTACAGTCAACAAATTTGTACCTTTCTAAGATCAAATCAATGTACTTGGACTGAGAGAGTCCTATCATCCTCCTTGCTCTATCTCTATAAAAATTTATACCTAGTATATAAGATGCCTCTCCCAAATCCTTCATGGATAAATTCTTACTGAGATAGGCTTTGACAGATTGTAACATACCTATATCGTTTCCGATAATAAGTATATCATCAACATAAAGCACTAAGAAGACTACCATGCTCCCACTAACCTTTTTATAGACACATGATTCCTCTCCATTCTTAATGAAACCAGACGATCTGATCACATCATCAAAACGAAGATTCCAACTACGGGAAGCTTGTTTAAGTCCATAAATAGACCTTTTAAGCTTACATACCAGATTAGGATCTTTGGCGAATGTGAATCCCTCGGGTTGTTCCATATGGATATCTTCCTCAAGATTTCCATTCAGAAAAGCCGTTTTCACATCCATCTGCGAAATTTCATAATCATAGTGTGCGGCAATAGCTAATAAAATCCTGATTGACTTAAGCATGGCTACAGGAGAAAAGGTTTCCTCATAATCAATACCTGATTTGTGAGTATATCATTTTGCTACTAGTCGGGCCTTAAAGGTTTCAACCTTTCCATCGGGCCCCCGCTTCCTCTTGTAAACCCATTTACAACCGATAGGAACAATTCCGTTGGGAAGCGGAACCAAGTCCCAGACTTGATTATCATGCATTGAGGCAATCTCAGATTTCATAGCTTCCAGCCATTTCTCTGCATCGATGTCTAACATCGCCTCTCTGTAGGTTAAAGGATCATTTTCTTCAATTAAGAAAACATCGAGTGTATCATCAGATGACGTCCTGTACCTGACAGGGGGTCTCGATATCCTTTGTGACCTACGAGGTGGTTGTGTCAAAGGTATCTCATCTTCTTGAACTTCTGTTTTATCGTCGATTCAATGTTACTTTGATTGACTTTATCTAAATCAATCATTCTATGATCTGCACTTTCTAACACAAATTGTGTTTCTAAGAAAGTTGCATTTCGAGCAACGAACACATTTCGGTTCTCGGGATCATAGAACTGATATCCCATGGAATTTTTAGGATATATAATGAATCGATACTTGTACCCTCTAGGTGCAAGTTTATCCCGCTGTGCAACTCTTACATAGGCAGGACAACCCCAAATCTTAACATACTTAAGACTCGGTTTCTTTCCAGTCCATAACTCATACGGAGTAGTCGGAACGGCTTTCGATGGAACTTTTTTCAAAAGATGAGCGGCAGTGTCTAGAGCATGGCCCCACAAGTAATTGGTAGATCAGTAAAACTCATCATCGATCGAACCATATCTAATAAAGTTCGATTCCTCCTCTCCGAAACACCATTGTGTTGAGGAGTGCCTGGAGGAGCATACTGAGCGAGAATCCCATTCTCTTTTAAATAACTCACGAACTCACTGCTCATGTACTCACCGCCCCGATCCGATCGAAGGCATTTCAAGAGTTTTCCGGTTTGTTTCTCTACTTTCAAATCGGTATTCTTTAAACTTTTCAAAAGTTTCCGATTTGTGTTTCATAAGAAACACATAACCATATCGTGACAAATCATCGATAAAAGTTACAAAGTATTGAAACCCACCCATGGCAGCATGATTTAAAGGACCACATACATCGGAATGTACAAGTTCCAATAAATCATTAGTACGGTGTCCAACACCACTAAATGAGGATTTGGTCATTTTACCTTGAATACAATATTTGCAAAACTGGTAAAGGTTCTATGGTTAGATCCGATATCCACCATCCTTAACTAGTTTGGTTAGGCGTTTTATGCCTATATGACCTAATCTCATATGCCAAAGTTGTCTGTGTTATTTATTTCTTCTCGATCTTTTCCTTTTAGATTTCTCTATATTAAAGACATCACGATTTTTGGTAAGAATGTAATGACCATCAACCATGGGACATGAAACAAGCAAAACATTCACATTATCATATAATTCAAAAGACCATCTTTAATATTTACATGAAATTCTTCGCTGTCAAGTACAGGAAGTGAGATAATTTGCCGTATCATAGTCGGCACAAAATAACAGTTATAAATTTGATATTACATTCATCAGAGAGTTTCAAAAAAAAACAAAATTCCTACCTGCTTCAACTTGTAGAGAATCTACATTCCCTACTCGCAGCTGGATCTCTCCCGGCTTCAATCTTCTAGTTTCCCTCAGATCCTGCAACGAATTGCAAATGTGAGAGGGACAAGCGGTGTCTAACACCCAAGTTGAACTAGAATCAAAAGCAAGTGTAATGTCAATAATAGGAAAACAAATACCTGATGGAGCTTTCTTCTTCAAAGAGGCTAAATATTTCGGACAGTTGCGTTTCCAGTGTCCAAGCATGTCGCAGTGGAAACATTTTCCTTTTGCAGCATCTGTCTTCACCTTTGGCTTAGAAACCCCTGCGGAAGCAACCTTTGGACCTTTACCTTTAACTTTCTTCTTCTTTTTCTGTTTCTTCCTTCCCCCTACCGCTTATGAGAAGCCTGAGAAGGTCCAGAAGAAGAACCACCAGTGACCATGAAAGAAAAACTATTCTTATTCATGTCTTCTTGAGTCGTCAGCAACATATTGTGCAACTCAGAATAGGTGGGAAGCATCTTATGCATGTTAAAGTTAACGATAAGGTCATTGAAAGACTTGGGAAGAGATGCGAGAATCACATTATTCCCGAGGCGGTTATCAATAGGAATATCCATCCTTTCAAGCTCTTTGATACAGTCTATTAGCCTCATTACATGTGGGCTAACAGGTTTTCCCTCCGGGAGGAAAGTATGGAAAAGCTCGACAGCCACCCTATGCATCTCTACCTGTGGTCGATCACTGAATAGTTCCTTCATATGCATCAAAATGGATCCGGAATCAGGCATCGACATATACTTCCTCTGTAGTTCCGGCACTATAGATCCCAAGATGTATGACCGGACTTTCCGATCATCATCCTTCCATTTGATGAACGTCTCACGTTCTTTATCTAAAGCATTATCTGAAACCCTTGCGGGCATTGGACGATCAAGAAACATATTCAAGTTGCTCTGCTTGGCAAAGAATTCGGAGATTCATGAGCCACACATTATAGTTAACAGCACCCTGGCCTATGCGTATCAAGTATATGCGAAAGCGGGTTTCGACACTGACATTCTGTCTACACAATGATAAATAAAGCAGAAATTAATATTTAAATATCATGATAAAAACACTAAATAGAATATGGATTTACTTTTTCTATAAAGTGCCCTCGCATTGTTTTACATATTCTTTATAATCTCTACAAAAAAGAATACAAAAATTTAACTCTTAAATCTCACAAAGCAAAGTAGATCCTTCTTGACATTTACGCAAATCTCACGCTTTAGCAATATTTACCTTTGTAAATTCGAGAAGGTAGACAACTATTGTCAATTGCATCTCATGCAACTCTTATATTCGGTCCTCAATCAAATCCCATCCTCACGCTTTAGCAATATTGGATAGTTTCAAATTTTAGATCAACTTGTCTATTGCCGAAAGTAAGATACTAATACTAACCTCACGCTTTAGCAATATTGGATAATACTTTCTCTTAAATTCGACTCATCTCATGCTTAACCGGAATAGTACAAACATTATAACCAATCCCTCACGCTTTAGCAATATTGGGAATAATTACAATGGTTTCACACTAACACCGTATAGACAAGCCGGACCATGTCATATTTTCAAAACCAAAATAATAACAATTAATGATCTAATAGCGTAGAGATTTTCCAAAGTCAAATGCATACAAATATATAAAATGTATGCATGTCCAAAAATGCCTAAAACATGTAATTCACAATTAAATGTATGCATGGGCATTTTATAACATTGAGAAAAATTGTAAGGAAGATGAACAATTAAAAGCACGTATCGCTCTGATACCACTTGTTGAGTGAGGAACGGACAAACCCGAGTGCAGCGAAAACCCCCCGCCCGAGATCAAATCGCGAGCGAATAAATATATATTATATATATATATATATATATATATATTATATATATATTTTTCGGCAGTCCTTTAAAAATGTGGTTTAAAATTTTTAATTACAAACTTAAAATTTCCAATGCATTAAAACATTTACGTGTATTAAAAAATTACCATAAGTCCATTTAAAAATTTCAACACACTTTAATCAATTTATCAACTATTGACAAATTAAAACTAAATCCTAATTATTTCCAACACTTGAAAATAATCCAAACATACTAAAATTAATTTTCCAACATTTGAAAATTAATTCAAGCATACAATATAATTTTCCAACTCTTGAAAAAATTAATCCAAGCATTCAAAATTAACATATCAACTATATACTAATTTTCAACACTTAAATGCTTCTAATTAATTCCTCACATACATGCTACCAATTATCAACACTTCCATAACAATTTTTCTCAACTAATTAATCAAGAAATTGAACAATAAATTTACAAATTAAATTTTACCAACAATTTCTTTCAATCCTTGCCAATTTGTGAAGGTTGCATCCAAGTTTTTCCAAGTCCTCCAAGCTTTGAGTCCTTTCAAATCTCTTCTTCCTCCACCAAATTGAGCTACTCAAGAACAAATCTTGGTGATCAAAAGGTGGTTTGATCACTCAAGAATGGCCAAGATTTTCCCCCCCAATTTAACTCTTAAACCCTAAGAAAATCAAGCATCAAGAACACTAATTAACCCTTAACACTTAAGGATTAATTCTATGTTATTGATAAGATTTTGGTAATGATTTGGTGAGAATAATGGCTTGATTTTGGAAAGCAAAAATTAATTCTTTTCTCTTGTTCTTTCGGCAAGCAGAGAGCAAAAGCAATTCATTTTTGATGTGTTTTGTTTCGGCAGAGAGAGAAGAAAAAGAAAGCATATTGCCTTTTGTTGTTCTCATTTTTTTTTATTGTCAACGGCAGTAGCCTTGTAAAATGAGCAAAAGTTTTTGCTTTTATTAAATTAAAATATCAAAAACAAAATCAAACCATTACCTTTAATTAAACATGGTTTAAGGAATCTTTTTCCTACACACACAATTTCAAAAAATTAACTCAACCAAGGTTAAATTATTAATCTCACCAACTTCAATAACTTAGTTACAATTGAATGAATTAGTTACTTTAACCAAAAAAAAGTCAATAGCTTTAACTTAGTTACTTTAATTAATTAAAAACATTTATTTATATAAACTAAGTAATTAATTTTGTATATTAATTTAACTATTAAATTAATTCACAAATTAATTACTAATTTAATAAAATCAAATTTACATTTATTATACAATAAAATTATATCAACTCTTGATATAAAATTAATTAATTCAATTCATCTCATGAATTATTGGATTAAACAATTTAATCCTAAATACCCAAATAATATTTTGTCAACATTTGACGAGAGGTCGCCCTAGTGCTCAACGAGTAAACTCAATATAATGGAACTCTCTAGGCTCATGTTCGGTTGTTACGTATATATATACATATATATCTCATATAGTGTATACATATTTCATGAAGGCCTACCACCTACAAATCATGACTAAAACAACACGACACGTCGAACCATACAAGTCGAGGTTAAAACGCTAATGTATAATCCCTTCGTCATTTCATTTCCAATTGAGTAAGTTATAGTTATACTGTCAAAACCTTATCTACTCAATATATGAAATTTTTTATCCTATATTCCATTAATAAATAATATAGCAAAACTCTTTTTGAATATTATTTATAATGTTAAGAAACAATTTCTTCAACGAACTTTCGGCCAAAAGATTTCTGGAATATTATTCTGAAATTTCTGGAAATAAAATCCAACCATATGGACTGACGAATCCTCATATTAACACACACCGATCTTTGTAAGCATCGTTTTATACCTAACAGTCATCCAGAGGTCAGACCATGAAAGGTCTCTGACATGCATGGTATCAGGCATAGAGGATCACTCACAAGACCACCGTGGTGTCTCAAGTCAAAGGACCACAATAACTACTCAACTCGAAAAGATAACTATTGACAGTTTTATGGAATATCTATTAGTCATCTTTTATGAGTTAATTCAATATTCATTCAACTAATGAATATCTGCATTTCTATACGAACTTCCGCTAAGCTCACAGTCTGTTGAGACAAACCATATGTCAATTACATATATAGACAATGCACTAGTCTTACCAATATATGACCGACCCATGTCAATATATCTAGACTAGGAATAATTTATATTCGAGAGAATGCGTGATATTTCTTAACACACCATTTGCAACTCTTGCAACTATATCACCATATGTTGTAACTCTCGGGTCTTTACTAAATTCATATAAGGTTCCGAGTGTAACTCGAAATCTCTAACTTTTAGAGTAATCTAACAATTAGATTTACATTATATAAATAAAGTAAGAGTTTTACCATATTAATAAATAAATAACCATGATAAAATAAATATTATATTACATAAATATCAAATATTTCTACAAAAAGTGAATGGTGCTCGATCACCATTTTCAACAATTTATGGGGGTGTTTTGGTGATGTTCCTTTGCTGTTTTGGGAGAGTGTTTCGGTGATGGTAGAAAGGAGGAGAATAGTGAATTATTTGTTCCCAAGATCATAAACAAACATGAAATATGTGCGAATACAATCAACGAAGTTGCGGATACTCACATCGATCGGTTGAGCGACGCTTTGACGAACAAAACTCAAAATCTGCTCATGGAAGGTCATGGCAGTGACAGAAACAGCTCACTTGTTTGGCGTCCATTTTGGTCCTTCGTCAAGCTCCAAGTTTCGTCGAACGATTCCCGGCTCATGGGTGGACTTCCTTATCACCTTCGCATGTCTCTCGGAGTGCTAGCTCTTGTGATTTTTGCCACAAAACACCACACTTGCTTCCCATTTCCTCTTGGTTCACGGAAGTTCACTGCCAAAACAGAAGAAGAATTTGCCCTCCATGGGCGTGAGATGTAGAGAGAAAGAGAGAGGAGAAAATTGTGAGTGTTGGTTGCCAAAAGTGTATCTAATACACATTTGTAAATTTCAAATTAATTTGGCATGAATTTGGATTTTCAAAAGTCAAACCATTAAAGCCAACCACCAACATCAATCAATCAATCCATCAATCAATCAAATCAAGTGACAAGTTGTCACATCACTCAAAGTGACTAATGATTTGACGCTTGATGCGACTAGCGATTTGACGCTTGATTGACTTGCGTACCGTACTCGAATTCGAAATGCGAATGCGCTCGTAAATAATCCCGGGCTCGGGTTCGCTAATTCCAAATTAACGAATTTTCTGTTGGGTCGTAATTAAATGATTACGCCTAGCGAAATCACTATTCACGTCGCTAATGAATTAATTCTAAATTAATTTGTTCGCCCGAATTAAAATCCAATTTTAATTCCGCGTCGAAATCCTATTTCGTTTAATATATCAAATATATTAATTTACCGATTAATTCCAAATTAATCGTTCTCTCTCTTTAATTGATATTTTATCCCAGATAAAATATCTCCGCAATTAATCCCAGATTAATTTTCTCTCTCATCTAATTAATCCCAAATTAATTAAAAGTGCGAGTCATACGTCATCGGGACCCATGAGATCCCCGGATATGTTGGCAGTAAATACGGTCGTTGGACTATCCGAACACGTAAGTACCTCGTACTACGTTTTAACCGATTTACAAGACAAGGTTGGCTTCTAGCAAAGCGCCATGCCTACATAATTCTCCAGAAATATCCTTACAGGAATAAAGGATCTATATCAGGCGTAGTATACATAGTATTGCATATTTCTGTCCAGTATCGGATGACCACGTGCTAGGCCTGGGGCTGGAATTGTGTCTGCCCCGTACGAAGCACATGACGGATGTCTGGTAACTAGTCTCTATAATCGGAAAAACATGACCTTGTCATTTTATCCCGATGACTGCAGTACTTAAAAGTACTAGTACCGTATCATATGTGACCATCATCTCCATATGACTGGAGTGACACTTCCATCTTGACATCACACCCAACACACTACGATTCTCAATATACCCAGCATAGGCGTACACAGAACCTGTTAAAGCCCTGGACGACCGCAACCCAAGTATATTGATTGTCGCAAGTATTAGCGGTGCAAGTCTCAAGTTAAGACCAAATACACCTACCCTGATTTCGGACTTCCATAGACACATAGTCATACTACCAATGGAATTCTGAGGGTGTATATCCAGAGCGAAGCTGTTTTCCATACCATCGGTAAAACACAACCTCTTATTACACTTGCATGAGTATCATATACCCAAATATATGAGAACTATGTCGTTGTGCCCTCACAGCGTGCACAAGTGTAATACTAGTCTTTTACGTATTTATCGATGTCCAATCTCGATAATACTCTGACTAGGGATATTTAATGATTTATCCTTCATGGACTGATACTGTCTCATATCATTCTCAATCCAGGAACAAATCATAACGACCTCCTATCATTTATATATCTAGGTGATCTAATCATAAATGATAAGAGAGCAATCTCTTTTGTCATATAGTTAATTTGTACAACAACACCATGATCTGTACAAATAGTGACATTATGGGTCATAATTGTCCAACAATCTCCCACTTGGCCTATAGCCAGTCACACGAGTGTCTAACACCCGAACTATGTATGGTTGGCTCAAACGGTTGAGAAATGCTTTCGTCAGCGGATTTGCATGATTATCGTCTGATGCGATTTATACGATCATCACATCGCCACGATGTATGATCCGAACGAATCAGATGAATATCGAAGTATATATCTGGATCGTTGATGAGACCATTAATTCTTTAGCATGTGCTGACGCCTAGCTAAGCTGCATCAGAATTATATCTAATCTAATTAGATTTTGTTATCGACCCAGAAAGCTTCTATTGCGCCCTCAGCTGCAGCAATAACCCGCATTTGTTGTTTATTTATTCGGTAACAGTATCTTGCTTGGAAGATTTCCAGCTCACTGTTCCGTTATTTCAAACTTTGTAGTACCGTTTGCGGCTTATAGTCGTCTTATCGGTTTAGGAAACTTGCTACAGTGATCCCAGTCACTTCAAGTTCTCCTTCTCCATAGATTAAGACAGCATTCGTAGTTCTCTAAGATACTAACGGATGTTCTTAACATCAATCCAATGACCATCACTTGGATTGGCCTGTTTGTGAATCCATATGCTCAAAGCGTATGAGACACAAGGTCACGTAGATTTTTCAATGTACGATTTCTCGGAGAGTTTTCTCGAAAGCCAAGCTTTCACCGATTGTTTTTATGGGAATATCATTTCCAAGAAATGACATATATTATCATTATTTATAGGACAGCAATTAGCAGTGCACTCTCACTAACCCTCTTATATACACAGAATCATTTCGTTTTGGAATTAAATCATAAACTTTTATGATTACATCAAAACGATAATTCCAAGAACCTATGCTTACTTCTTCAATCCAAACATGGATCGATAACCCGCAAACCTTATTTGCTAGTTTTGGTACGACAAACCGACAGGATGTTTAACATCTCCTAAAGGTTTCCTTTTTCAGGAAAGTGATTTTCCCGTTCATCTGTCATATTCATAAATGAAACATACAGCGTTAGCAAGCATTATCCAAATGGATTTACCATGGGAACAAGTAAAAGATTGAATCGTAATCAACACAATGTTGATAACGATACATTTCCGCTAAAATCCTAGCTTTATACATTGGTATGTTGCCATCCTTGTATGTCTTCCTTGAAGACTTATATAGTACCTATAGGCACAATGCCTTGCGGTACATCAACTAGTGTCCAAACATAGTTGATATACATGGAATCCATTTCGGATTCATGGCACTTTGCCATAATAGGGAGTCGATTGTTGGATAATATGACCCATAGCGTCACTATTTGCACAGATCATTGTGTTGTTGTAGCAAATTAACTATGTTAAGAAAATTGCACTCTCATCATTTGTGATTAGATCACCATAGATATATAAATGAAGAGAGGTCCCTATGATTAGTTCCTGGATTGAGATGATATGAGACAGTATCAGTCCACGAAGGATTAATCATTAAATATCCCTAGCCGTAGTATTATCGAGACTGGACATCGATAATGCGGAATAGGCTAGTATTGCACTTGTGTGCGTTGTGAGGGCACAACGGCATAGTTCTATATATATAAGTGTTGGATACTTATGCAAGTGCGATAGGAGGCCGTGTTTCACCGCATGGTGGGGGAAACAGCTTCGCTCTGGATAGACCCCTCGGAATCCCATTGGTATTATGAATATGTGTCTATGGGAGGCCGAAATCAAGGTAGGTGTGTATAGTCTTAACCTGAGACTTACATCGCTAATGCTTACGACAATCGATATACTTTAGTTGAGGTCGTCTAGGACTGTAACTAGTTCTGTGTACGCCAATGCCGGGTATATTGAGAATCGTAGTGTATTGGATGTGATGTCAAGACGGAAGTATCACTCCAGTCATAGTGGAGATGATGTCACGCAGGATACGGTATTAGTGCTCTTAAGAGATGCGCATCCAATCGTGATATTATGACCAGGTCATGAATATCCGATTATAGAGACTAGTTACCAGACATCCGATATGTGTTTCGGACGGGGCAGACACTTATCCAGCCCCAGCCCTAGCACGTGATTATCCGATACTGGGCCGATATGCACAATACATTAGTATACTACGCTTGATACAGATCTTAATATTCTTAAATGGATATGTCCGGAGAATTGGGTAGACTTGGTGCTTTGCTAGGAGTCGACCTTGTCTCGTAAATCGGTAGAACGTAGTACTTGGTACGTACGTGATTCGGATACTCCGACGACCGTATTTACTGCCAGATTATCCGGGGATCTCATGGGTCGCTTCCCGATAATCCACCGATGACGCACAACTCGCACTCTTGAATAATCTGGGATTATAATAGAAGAGAGAGAAAATTAATCTAGGATTAATAACGGAGATATTTTATCCGGGATAAAATGTCGTCTAAAGAGAGAGAGAACGATTAATTCGGAATTAATCGATGTATTAATATATTCGATATATTAGACGAAATTAGATTTCGACGCGGAATTAAAATCAGATTTTAATTCGGGCAAACGAGTTAATTTAGAATTAATTCGTTAGCGACGTAAATAATAATTTCGCTAGGCGCAATTATTTATTTAAATTCGATTGAATTAACGTCGCGACGTAAGCTCGGTATTTCGGAAATATCGAACCCGAACGCGTGAGTGCACGTGGGCCCACTTTCATTTGGAAACGTGTGGGGCCCACATGACACATGTCATTCTAATGCTTTGCATGTAGATTGTGTACATTGCACTCAATGTCATTGCATGGAGTTTGAGTGTTTGACACTCTAAGCCATTGCATGTTTTGTGTCATAATTTTATTATTAATTTAATAAAATTATGGCATAAATATAAATTGATTTTTGCTAAATCATTTTAATAAAACTTAACACAAACTTCTTCTCTCATATTTCTCTCTTCTCTCACGCCCAAATGAAGAAAATCTTCACTGGTTTGGAACCAGAAATGGCGTGAACAAAGGGAAGCCAAGAGTGGTTTCTCATGGTGAGAAATCAAGTGCTAGCACACTTACAAGTCTTGCGAAGGTGGTAGGGAGGTTCGACCATGAGGCGGGACTCATCCGATGGAGTTTGGAGCTTCGTTTTGAGACCCGAAACTGCCAAGACAGTGAGCATGGACTGCTGCAGTGGGCTTACAAAGGCAGTGCGTTTTTGGGCATGATTCATCTTCAAATCGACATAACCGATCAATGTAAGTATTCCGCTATCTTCGTTGGTGTATTCACGCATGTTTTCATGTCTTGTTTGATCTTGGGACCTAGAAAAAATTCAACAATGGCATCATGAGCTAATGTTGCAAGCATGAAATTTGTAGGGTTTAAAATTTGGGTAAATGTGATTTGAGCATGATTTGAATAAATTGCTTGTTTGAGTATGCTTATAACATGTTTAAATTCATTTTGGTTGGACTAATTTGATGAAAAATGATTTGGAATTATTTTCCCCAAAATTAATGCCTTGGCCGAATGGTTTGTGATTTTTTGGATCTTGGATTTTTTGATTTTTGATTCATTTGATGAGTTAGAATCGATTAGGTTGACGTTAATTTGAATCGAATTGGATTGGATTTCGAATTGGACAAAAACCCCAAATTCCTTACCATGGCCGAATGGTGAATGCCCTAATGTCTTGGTGTTTTTGATTTTGTAACATTGGATGTGTATGAAATCATTCGGGAAGTTAATACGTGTCGATTGTGTAATTAATCGGATTGAATTCAAATCGGACAAAATAACCTTCCTTGGCCGAGAGCTTAAAGCATGTTTATATGGGTTTGATTTTCAATTTGTGTGTTGGACATATGATAATGAATTAAGCATGATTAATTGGACTAATTTGATGCTTCGGAATATTGATTTAGTCGATTAATCATATAATGCACTTTAGGTAATTAAATTGCGTAATTGGATTAGTGTAATTTAATTATTAGGCTTAATTTTTGGATTTGGGCTTGAATTGTTGTAATTGGGCCTTTTGGGCTTGATTTATCAAGTTTGGTTTAGGCCAAGTGGATTGGATCCAATTGGGCCCAAAACCTTAACCATAAAGCCCAATTGCGACTAATGAACCTTAAAGTTCAATTGGGCCTAATGGGCCAAGATTGATTTATGGGCTTATGGGGTAAATCCCGGATTGGACTTTGGTTATCGGTTTGACCCGAGTTGACCAAAAGTCCACGCCTTAAGAAATCAATCAAAAGCCCATTGGACTTTAATTGAATTGACGTTGGACGTTAATCGGTCTTTGAGACGCGTTACGATTAAATTTGGAATTTAAATCGAAAAAGGTTTATTGAATAAAAGTGTAATATTTAATTTGGAATTGAATAATGAATTAGTATTAAATACATGTTAAATTAGATTTAATGATGTAGTTTAATTTAATTCATGAATTCGTACTTTAAGTACTTACTTCGCAAAAACGAGTTTGACTCGAACAAAATCAAATCGTTGTTTGAACATTGGATGATCACTTAATTATCAGATTAATTAATTTGATTAGATTGATTGATAGCATGCTTATGTGTGTGAATACGTGGTTGTGTTGAATGAATAATGTATATCGGATGGATATTAGTCGGGTGGGCAATTTTAGAAATTGTTGTAATAAATTCGATTTATTAAATTGGACCTGCGTGTCCAGCCTTATCACCTCTATTCTCTTTGTATTCTCTTCTCACCTATTCCCCTCTATGTATATGAGGTTTCTTTAGAAGTGTAGTGTAACGGGTAGAAGTAATACTAGTGCTAGCTTGAGTGAGAAAGGGAGAGATTTGATCTAGGATCAATGTGTTAAGTATCCATCCGCATATCATTATTATTTATTTCATACTCGCTTTATTATGTATTTAGAATGCATGTTTAAGGGTGTATGATGATGAGACCTTAACAAAGATAATTAAATTGGTAGCCAATTTGCACGCGAAAAAGCCCTCATCAAATATCATGCGTTTTTTCCTTCCATTGAGTGATTCTTACTCAAGATCCGAGATTGGCAGGGGTTGTTGGCCAAAGTCAAGCCCTTGTCCTTCGAAGATGTGTTTTAATCACGAGGCTTTGTTCCATATCGGTGTCGTGTCCAAGTTGTGGTTTGTTGGCCAAAGTCAAGACCACTTCTTGTCCATTGACATTGATTACGAAGCTTCCATGTCAATGGGTCCGCGCTTGACTGGGATCACTAGGTTTGTTGTGCCAAAGCCAAGGCCTAGTTGATTCAGAGGAAAAAGGTTAGGGTATATATTGGATATATAGGCATATATAAGATATATGTTTAGGACTTGGATGTCCACCTACTGGATCTAGGAGTTGGATTAGATCCAATTGATCTTAGAGATCTACCTAGTTAATTATCATACAATTTGTTGGCCAAAGTCAAGATTGTGTGATATTTAACGGGATCCTAGCCCACTAGGAAACACGGTTTCCCGAGTACTCGACAGAGGGTTAGAGGCTCGACGAAAAATAGTGGGAGGCAAGTATTGAATTTGCAACATTCGTTCGAATACTCGCTAAACGCGCTCATCTATATTTTACTCGTCATATTAATCAAAAGTATTAGTTGGACTAATATTTTATGTTGTTTTAAAATATATATATAGTTGGACTATATACAAACTCATTCAATATGTAGTTGATTTTATAATTGGATTATAGTAATCAATATAATTGAATTAAAATGATAGTTGATTTTATAATTAGATTATAGTAATCAATATTAAAATTATAGTTGATTAAATAATTGGATTATTGTAATCATTATAATAAATAGTACCTTATTAAATTGATTAAATAGTTGGACTATTGAAATCAAGAAAGAATTGAAAGTTGAATATTTAAAATATATAATCATTGGATTAAATGCTTTAAATGATTTAATTTTCATATTGGGAATAAATAATAGGTTAATTTATTTGATAAAATAACTTATTATGACTAAGCCCATAATTAAGCAAATAGTAGAGCATAAAATCTTTGGAAGATTTATGTGATGATGACTTTAGTGCTTAATTAATATACTTACAATAAATCTATCTTTAGATTTAAAAGTATTAAAATTGTAATTAATTGACCATTCTAGTGGAGAAAAGTCAAAGTTTGCAATTGGGCATGTAGCACAAGGTGCACATCATTTCGATATTCTAAAACCCAAGGCTTGGCCAAAGGTTTGTGAAATATTGAAAAGGTAATTGACATATCCCAAAGTGACTACCATTTGGATATGGAAGACACGAAGGATTAAAGATAGGGAGAGGCTCTAACTTTAAAAATATTTGTCAAAGTTATGTTTACTACTAGTATTAAAATTGGATTTTAAATACTTAGTGTGGTACATAATACATATATGTATTGACGTTCAGAATCCGCTGTGGGCTGGATACTGGCTTCAAGCCGAGATTTCTCTGCGAATTGGAAACGGGACGAAAGTCGCTGTTTCGACCGTAGATACCTAAGTTTAGGAACTACCCTTCGGGTGTGTACTTAAATTAGGAAATGTTATAATGTAACTAGTTTGACTAGAGACATTATCTCTATATCAGTGTTTAATCCGATTGCGGATAAAACCTTTATATTCTAGAACACTAAAGTGTTTCATTATATAAAGATGATACTGAGATAAATACATTAGATGTAAATAACATAATTTATATTTTGAATATAAATAAAATCTCAAACATATAAATGACAAATAAATAGCTCAAATTGATTTGATCAATAGAGACTTATTTGTGGCATTGTTGTCTGGGACACAATTAAACGAGACTCGTATATCCACACTTTTGAAGAGTGGGTACTAGGACTGATTTGACTATTCAAATAAGGTCTACGAATCTAGTTTATTAGGTTAAAAACCTAAAATACTATTTACTTGGTAATAGTAAAAGGGCCACCGATCTGTTAGCCCTATTCATGGTGAAGTAAGTGGGCCCATATCTAGCTAGGCTAGATGTGAACATGAATATTTCGTGACCTTAACGGATGTAGCATCACGTTGTGGTTATGTGTTTCTTTTGAAGAACACAGATCAGAAACTTTTGAAGTTTCGACACGAAAAAACAAACAGATCGGCTATAGTGTTATTCCGCCACGGTAAGACCGAAATGAAAATACTTAAGCAGTAAGTTTCATATATAAATGAAAGAGTACGGTGTTCTTTCATGTGAGGACTCCTCCCGAGACACGTCAGTTAGACGGTGTGTCTGAACTAAAACCGAATTTTGTTGGACATGATAAGGTTTATCACGAGTCGCTCTGAGCTACTATTTCCTTCTACAGGATATGTATTAACAGTGCAAAACTTATTTAGAATAAGGTTCCATATAAATCTGTTTGACAGATATCATATAGGATATGAACAGGAAAGAAACGAGGTTTCTCATTCCTGATAATTTGGGTATGCCAGGCATAAGTTTGGATGATACCAAACTAAGAACCCAAATTGGATTAGTGCCAATATAGGTTATCCTAAGGGAAACCATAAGTATAGTACTTATAAATCCCACATGAGAACAATGTGATTGTTGCTCACCATGCGGTTTTCCTGAGAGGAATACCGATATGCAGTGGTCAGTGGGAGGATAGTGATACTCAATGAAAATCGGAGTAATACTATTCATAGCACGAAGTCCTTAATGGAACACAAACAATTCATCTATGATGAATCTGTACCATTAATCTTCAAATACACAAGAAATCGGGTAGATCGGATAGAGTCAGAAAACAACCTAGGGTATGGGTTTCTGATCTAACCTCATTAAGATGTCAATCTTATGGAGGTGTACCATCCGACTACGTTATGAGGAAGTGATACGAGGTATCGACTCCCTGTTATGGCAAAGTGCCATGAGTCCGAAATGGATTCCATGTATAACGACTATTATGGATACTAGTTGTTGTACCACAAGGCGTTGTGCCTATGGTACATTATACGTCTTCAAGGAAGACATACATGGATGACAACATACCAACTTACAAAGCTAGGCTTTTGACGGAAAGGTATCGTTATCAACATTGTGTTAATAACGGTTCAACCTTTTACCTGTTGCCATGGTAAGTCCATTTTGAAGATGCTTGTTGATAACTGTATATTTCATTTATGAAATATGTCAGTTACAAATCAAAATCGCTTTCCTGAAAAGGAACCTTTTGGAGGATGTTTACAACATCCTGACGATTTTGTATAACCGACAAACAAGGTTTGCGGGTTATTCGATCCATGTTTGGATCAAGCAAGCATAAGGTTCTTGGAACTGACGTTTTGAAATAATCATAATGGTTTATGATTTAACTCAAAACGAAATAATTCTTGTGTATATAAGGAGGTTAGTGGGAGAGCGCACTGACAGTGAAATTCCCATAAAGCAATTGGTGAAAGCTTGGCTTTCATAGATATTCTTTCAATAGAAATTCTCCGTAGAATTCTGGGGAGTAACAACCTTTATTCAGGAATAAAGATCTACTGGGATAGATTTGGAGTTGTTAACACTCTCTGGGAAATTGTACATTTAAAATGTACTTGTATTGGTGTCTCATACGCTTCGAGCATATGGAGTCACAATCAGGTCAATCCAAGTGATAGTCACTGGATTGAATTAAGGACATCTGTTAGTATCTTAGAGAACTAAAGATGTTGTCTTAACTATGGAGAAGGAGAACTTGAAGTGACTGGGATCACTACTGCAAGTTTCCAAAACGATTAAATACTACGGTACTATAAAGTTTGAATAACGGGACAGTGAGCTGGAAATATTCCGAGCAAGATAACTGTTGCCGAATAAACAACAAATGTGGATTATTGCTGCAGCTGAGGCAGCAATAGAAGTCTTTTGGGTCGAAAGTGAATCTAATTAGATTAGATATAGTTCTGTTAGCAGCTGAGCTAGGCGTCAGCACAAGCTAAGGAATTAAAGGTCTCATCGACGATCCAGATATATACTTCTATATCATCTGATTCGTTCGGATCATACATCGTGGCGATGTGATGATCGTGTAAATCGCGTCAGACGATAATTAAGCAAATCCGCTGACGAAAACTTTCCTCAGCAATTTGAGCGAATTGTACATAGTTCGGGTGTTAGACACTCGAGTGACTGGCTATGTGCCAAGTGGGAGATTGTTGGATAAATGACCCATAGCGTCACTATTTGCACAGATCATTGTGTTGTTGTAGCAAATTAACTATGTATAAGGAAATTGCACTCTCATCATTTGTGATTAGATCACCATAGATATATAAATGAAGAGAGGTCCCTATGATTAGTTCCTGGATTGAGATGATATGAGACAGTATCAGTCCACGAAGGATTAATCATTAAATATCCCTAGCCGTAGTATTATCGAGACTGGACATCGATAATGCGGAATAGGCTAGTATTGCACTTGTGTGCGTTGTGAGGGCACAACGGCATAGTTCTCATATATATAAGTGTTGGATACTTATGCAAGTGCGATAGGAGGTCGTGTTTCACCGATGGTACGGGAAACAGCTTCGCTCTGGATAGACCCCTCGGAATCCCATTGGTATTATGAATATGTGTCTATGGGAGGCCGAAATCAAGGTAGGTGTGTATAGTCTTAACCTGAGACTTACATCGCTAATGCTTACGACAATCGATATACTTTTTGAGGTCGTCTAGGACTGTAACTAGTTCTGTGTACGCCAATGCCGGGTATATTGAGAATCGTAGTGTATTGGATGTGATGTCAAGACGGAAGTATCACTCCAGTCATAGTGGAGATGATGTCACGCAGGATACGGTATTAGTGCTCTTAAGAGATGCGCATCCAATCGTGATATTATGACCAGGTCATGAATATCCGATTATAGAGACTAGTTACCAGACATCCGATATGTGTTTCGGACGGGGCAGACACTTATCCAGCCCCAGCCCTAGCACGTGATTATCCGATACTGGGCCGATATGCACAATACATTAGTATACTACTACGCTTGATACAGATCTTAATATTCTTAAATGGATATGTCCGGAGAATTGGTAGACTTGGTGCTTTGCTAGGAGTCGACCTTGTCTCGTAAATCGGTAGAACGTAGTACTTGGTACGTACGTGATTCGGATACTCCGACGACCGTATTTACTGCCAGATTATCCGGGGATCTCATGGGTCGCTTCCCGATAATCCACCGATGACGCACAACTCGCACTCTTGAATAATCTGGGATTATAATAGAAGAGAGAGAAAATTAATCTAGGATTAATAACGAGATGATTTATTTATCCGGGATAAAATGTCGTCTAAAGAGAGAGAGAACGATTAATTCGGAATTAATCGATGTATTATATATTCGATATATTAGACGAAATTAGATTTCGACGCGGAATTAAAATCAGATTTTAATTCGGGCAAACGAGTTAATTTAGAATTAATTCGTTAGCGACGTAAATAATAATTTCGCTAGGCGCAATTATTTATTTAAATTCGATTGAATTAACGTCGCGACGTAAGCTCGGTATTTCGGAAATATCGAACCCGAACGCGTGAGTGCACGTGGGCCCACTTTCATTTGGAAACGTGTGGGGCCCACATGACACATGTCATTCTAATGCTTTGCATGTAGATTGTGTACATTGCACTCAATGTCATTGCATGGAGTTTGAGTGTTTGACACTCTAAGCCATTGCATGTTTTGTGTCATAATTTATTATTAATTTAATAAAAATTATGGCATAAATATAATTGATTTTTGGTAAATCATTTTAACTTAAACACAAAACTTCTTCTCTCTCTCATTTCTCTTCTCTCTCTCACGCCCCAAATGAAGAAAATCTTCACTGGTTTGGAACCAGAAATGGCGTGAACAAAGGGAAGCCAAGAGTGGTTTCTCATGGTGAGAAATCAAGTGCTAGCACACTTACAAGTCTTGCGAAGGTGGTAGGGAGGTTCGACCATGAGGCGGGACTCATCCGATGGAGTTTGGAGCTTCGTTTTGAGACCCGAAACTGCCAAGACAGTGAGCATGGACTGCTGCAGTGGGCTTACAAAGGCAGTGCGTTTTTGGGCATGATTCATCTTCAAATCGACATAACCGATCAATGTAAGTATTCCGCTATCTTCGTTGGTGTATTCACGCATGTTTTCATGTCTTGTTTGATCTTGGGACCTAGAAAAAATTCAACATCGATACCTTGTGTTACTTCCTCCTCCTAACATGTCAGTTGGTATTCCTCAAATATTGACATCTTTATGAGGTGAGATCAGAACCCATCCCCAGGTTGTTTCTGACTCTCTCCGACATACGGGGTTTCTGTGTATTCAAGGTTACTGGTAATAGTTCCATCTCGTTGATGAACTATTTATGTTCCATTAAGGAATCGGTGCCTTGATAGTATTACTCTGATTTTCATCGAGTTTACTATCCTCCCACTTACCACTGCATATCGTATTCCTCTTAGGAAAATCGCATGGTGAGCAAACAATTAGATTGTTTCTCATGTGAGATGTATAAGTAATACTTGGTATCAGTAGGATAACCTACAATTGGCACTTATCCAATTTGGTTTTTAGTTTGGTATCATCCAACATATGCCTAGCATTCCCAAATCATCAAGAATGAGAAACACGGTTTCTTTCCATTCATATCTATATGAAATCTGTCTAACAGATTTTAACGGAACCTTATTCTAAATAAGTTCTGCACTGTTAATGCTTATCCGTTGAAGGAAATGGTAGCTCAGAGCGACTCATGATTAACCTTATCATGTCCAATAATATTCGGTCACTCAGTTCGGACACACCGTCAAATTGACGTGTTCCGGGAGGAGTCCTCGTTGAAAGAATACTATACTATTTCAAGTATATGAGAAACGTATTGCTTAAGTATTTTCCATTACGGTCTTACCATGAAAGTTTAATACTTTAGCCGATCTGTTTGTCTATTTCGTGTCGAGAACTCTAAAAGTTTCCGATTTGTGTTTCAAAAGAAACACATAACCATAACGCGATGCCACATCCGTATAGGTCACAAAATATTCATATCCACGTCTAGCCTAGCCAAACATGGGCCCACTTGCTTCACTATGAACTAGGGCTAACAGATTGGTGGCATTTACACTTTTACCAAGTAAATGTGTTTTAGGAACTTTGCCCAATAAACTAGATTCGTAGACTTTATTTGAATGGAATCGAATCAGTCCTAGTATCCACTCTTCAAAAGTGTTGATATATGATTCATGTTTAATTGTGTCCCAGACAACAATGCCACAATTAGTTTCACACTTCCGCAATCCCGTTTGCCACATTTAGGCAGACATTTTGGGATATGTCATTTATCTTCCCAGAAGATTATAATGATTTTGTCTTTGCCCTTTTCCACACTCCAGAAGCCTTCGGCCTAGCCTTGGGTTTCTAGAATATCGAAGTAAGGTGCGCCTTGCGCTACTTGCCTAATTGCAAACTTTGACTTTTTCTCCTTGAGAATAGTCATTAACTCTCCAAGAGTTATTATTGCAATTTTAGTACTTCTAAAACCTAAGTATAGATTTATGAAGATCCTTCAATTTCTTTATCATACTTTAAAGATCTAATCCTTAGTTCTGATTCAGAAATTAAGGAGTCTACTGTGACAAGCTTAATGGATTAAGCACTAAATTTATCGTCACATTAATCTTCCAAAGATTATGCTCTACTATTTGCTTAACTCTGGGCTTAGGCATAATATGTTATTTTATCAAATAAAGTAACTTATTATTTTCCATGACCATCCTGAAATTATTTTCCCAATTTGAAAATTAAACCATTTAAATATATTTTCCCTAGAATCATGTTTTAAATGCTAATCTTTCAATTTAATCTTGATTCTAATAGTCCAACTATTTAATCAACGATTTCGGTACCTTTTATTATAATGATTACAATAGTCCAACTATTTAATCAACTATAATTTAATAAAATCAAATACATTGATTACTATAATCCATATTAATCAACTATAAATGAAATGTTTGAATGTAGTCCAACTATTTAATTGAAACAACAATTTAAATATTAGTCCAACTAACATTTAATTTATTTGACGAATGATATTTGATTGAGCGCGTATGGCAAGTAATTAAACGAATATTGCAAATTCAATTCTTGCCTCCCACTATTTTTCAGCGAGCCTCTAACCCTCTTTCGAATACTCGGGAAACCGTGTTTCCTAGTGGGCTAGGATCCCGGTAAATATCACACAATCTTGACTTTGGCCAACAAATTGTATGATAATTAACTAGGTAGATCTCTAAGATCGATTGGATCCAATCCAATTCCTAAATTTGGTAGGGGGACATCCAAGTCCGAAACATATATCTTATATATGCCAATACATCCAATGTATTACCTAATCTTTTTCCTCTGAATCAACTAAGCCTTGGCTTTGGCACAACAAACTTAGTGATCCCAGTTAAGCGCGACCCAATGACCATGGAAAGCTTCGTAATTAATGTCGATGGACAAGAAGTGGTCTGGACTTTGGCCAACAAACCACAACTTGGACAAGACACCAATATGGGACAAAGCTCTCGTGATTCAAACACATCCTCGACGGACAAAGGCCTTGACTTTGGCCAACAAGCCAATGTCAGTCTCAGATCTTGAGTGAGAATCACTCAATGGAAGGAAATACGGTTAATTTTATTTTTCGAGGTTTTCAAATTGGCAACCAATTTATTATCTTTGATAAGGTCTCATCATCATACACCCTTAAACATGCATTCTAAACATATAATAAAGCGCATATGAATAAAATAATAATGATATGCGGATGGATACTTTACACATTGATCCTAGATCAAAAATCTCTCCCTTTCTCTCTCCAGCTAGCACATGTATTACTTATACCTGTTACACTACACTTCTAAAGAAACCTCATTTACATTGAGGGGAATAGGTGAGAAGAGAATACAAAGAATAAGGAGGTATAAGGCTGGACACGTAGGTCCAATTAATAAATCAAATTTATTACAATAATTTCTAAAATTGTCCCACCCATCTAATATCCATCCGATATACATTATTCATGCATCGCAACCATGTATTCATACAAGCATGTTATCAATCAATCTAATCAAATTAATTAATCTGATAATTAGTGATCATCTAATGTTCAAACTCATTTTGCGTGAGTCAAACTCATTGATTTTGCGCGAGTCAAACTCATTTTGCGAATAAGTACTCAAAGTACGAATTCTCGAATTAAATTAAACTACATAATTAAATCCAATTCAATATACATTTAATTCTAATTCGCTATTTAATTCCAAATTAAATACTACACTTTAATAATAAACCTTTTACGACTTAAATTCCAAATTTAATCGCTACGGGTCTCAAAGCCCGATTAACGTCCAACGTCAATTCAATGAAAGTCCAATGGGCTTTTAATTAATTTCTTAAGGCGTGGACTTTTAGTCAACTCGGGTCGAACCCAATAACCAAAGTCCAATCCGGGAGTTACCCCATAAGCCCAGAAATCAATTTAGGCCAATTAGGCCCAATTAAACTTTAAAGGTCTATTAGTCGCATTTGGGCTTTATGGATGCGGTTTTGGGCCCAATTGGATCCAATCCATTTGGCCTAAACCTAACTTAGTACAACCAAGCCCAATATTCCCAAGAACAACTTTAAAAGCCCAAATCCAATTTTAAGGCCCAACATAATTAAATCACAAAAACCCAATTTCATAATTTAATTACATAAAGTGTATTACACAATTAATCACCCAAATCAATATTTCCAAAACATCAAATTAGCCTAATTAATCATGCTTATCATTATTAAATTATGTCCAACACAATTTAACAAAAATCAAACCCATTCATGTTACACAAAGTCTCGGCCATTTGGGGAATTTTGTGTTCGATTCGGTTTCAATCCAATTAATTCCACAATCGACATTAAATCAATATCCCAATTGATTCCAACTCATCCAATAAATCAAAAATCAAAAAATTTCAAGACTAAATAGGGCATTAGGCATTCGGCCAACACAAAGAATTTGGGGAAAAATGTTCCAAACATTATTTCTTCAAATTGATCAATCAATCATCATATAAAACACATTTAAGCATACTAATTCATCCAATTTCATTATACATGCTCAAAATCAAATTTGCCCAAATTTTAAGCCCTAAATCAATTTCATGCTCAACCTTGCTCAAGATACCATTGTTGGTGATAGCTAAGGTCCCAAGATCATAAACAAGCATGAAATATGTGCGAATATAAATCAACGAAGTTGCGGAATACTCACATCGATCGGTTAAGCGATCCTTTGATGAACAAAACTCAAAATCTGCTCATAGAATGTCACGACAGTGACAGAGACAGCTCACTGGTTTGGCATCCATTTTGGTCCTTCGTCAAGCTCCAAGCTTCGTCGAACGATTCCCGGCTCATGGGTGGACTTCCCTATCACCTTCGCATGTCTCTCGGAGTGCTAGGATTTTTGCCACAAAAATCACTAATCTTGCTTCCCATTTCCTCTTGGTTCACGGCAGTTCACTGCCAAAATAGAAGAAGAATTTGCCCTCCATGGGCGTGAGATGTAGAGAGAAAGAGAGAGGAGAAATTGTGAGTGTTGGTTGCCAAAATTGTATCTAATACACATTTGTAAATTTCAAATTCATTTGGCATGAATTTGGCTTTCAAAAGTCAAACCATTAAAGCCAACCACAACATCAATCAATCAAATAAAGTGACAAGTTGTCACATCACTCAAAGTGACTAATGATTTGACGCTTGATGCGACTAGTGATTTGACGCTTGATTTGACTTGTGTGCCGCACTCAAATTCGAAATGTGAATGCGCTCGCAAATAATCCTGGCTCGGGTTCGCTAATTCAAAATTAACGAATTTTTGTTGCGTCGTAATTAAATGATTACGCCTAGCGAAATCACTATTCACGTCGCTACCAAATTAATTTTAAATTAATTTATTCGCCCGAATTAAAATCTAATTTTAATTCCGCGTCGAAATCCTATTTTGTTTAATATATCGAATATATTAATTTACCGATTAATTCCAAATTAATCGTTCTCTCTCTTTAATTGATATTTTATCCCAGATAAAATATCTCCGTAATTAATCCCAGATTAATTTTCTCTCTCATCTAATTAATCCCAGATTAATTAAAAGTGCGAGTCATACGTCATCGGTGAATCTTCAGGAAGGGACCCATGAGATCCTCGGATATGTTGGCAGTAAATACGGTCGTCGGACTATCCGAACATGTAAGTACCTCGTACTATGTTTTACCGATTTACAAGACAAGGTTGGCTTCTAGCAAAGCGCCATGCCTGCCCAATTCTCCAGAAATATCCTTACAGGAATAAAGGATCTATATCAGGCGTAGTATACGTAGTATTGCGTATTTCTGTCCAGTATCGGATGATCACGTGCTAGGCCTGAGGCTGGAATTGTGTTTGCCCCGTACGAAACACATATCGGATGTCTGGTAACTAGTCTCTATAATCGGATAAACATGACCTTGTCCTTTTATCCCGATGACTGCAGTACTTAAGAGTACTAGTACCGTATCCTATATGACCATCATCTCCATATGACTGGAGTGACACTTCCGTCTTGACATCACACCCAACACACTACGATTCTCAATATACCCAGCATAGGCGTACACAAAACTGTTAAAGCCTTGGATGATCGCAACCAAAGTATATTGATTGTCGTAAGTATTAGCGGTGCAAGTCTCATGTTAAGACCAAATACACATACCCTGATTTCGGACTTCCAAAGACACATAGTCATACTACCAATGGAATTCCGATGGGGTCTATCCAGAGCGAAGCTGTTTCTCATACCATCGGTAAAACACAACCTCCTATTACACTTGTATGAGTATCATATACCCAAATATATGAGAACTATGTCGTTGTGCCCTCACAACGCGCACAAGTGTAATATTAATCTTTTACGTATTTATCGATGTCCAATCTCGATAATAAATGACTAGGGATATTTAATATTTATCCTTCGTGGACTGATACTGTCTCATATCATTCTCAATCCAGGAACAAATCATAAGGACCTCCTATCATTTATATATCTAGGTGATCTAATCATAAATGATAAGAGAGCAATCTCATTTGTCACATAATTAATTTGTACAACAACATCATGATTTGTACAAATAGTGATGCTATGGGTCATAATTGTCCAACATTATTTGCTCTTGTTCTTGTTGCTTTGGGCGTGAGTTGCTAGGGCTTCAAGGTTGGGTTTTAAAATAGAGGTCAACATGCGAACCCGAAGCTAAACAAGCGAATTAAATCCAACAAGATGTCATTGTCTGACTTTTCCCTTCCGATGTCCATTTCCCGCGACTTCCACAATTTAAATAGGTAGTGTCTCCATGTGAGACTCATCATCGGGACTTATATGCAAAAATGCAGTGCCTATAGGTATGATCGGGTCATTTGTTGAAACACATGAAGTTTGTAAAGATACAACAGAGAATCGCCACTCTCTCGGATAATATTTTCTTATAAGAGTAGTATTCCAGTTCGCGGGTTGATATGTGTGATCAGTGCTTGAGACTATGGCCGCAGCGGAAGAATCATGTGAGATTCTTGGGTTAGCACTATTCATGACACTATCAACATCATACATTTGACTATATGGGTAGACAATTTCCATACCCTAGGTCAAACGGTGGGGATACAGTGAGGCGAGGGACCGTATCATATGTAAATCGCATACATAATGGGTATATATCTTTCCTTCTCATTTGGGGGCCTTGGCTTGTTGCTAGATGTCAACCTTGGTCATTGAAATCGAACGACCATCTGATCGGAGGATAATTTATGTTCGATTAAATTATCACGATTCATTCCATGTCCAACTTGAGGGGAACCCAAAAGGTCACACACAACAAAGTCGAAATCAATGGTTAACAGTGCACAGTAGAAATTTAACAGCATATATCATTGTTGTAAGAATTGTTCATAAATGGTTCAATGTGTTTAATTATTGAACAGATCATTTATGAGGTTCCAAAGTGGCTTAGGGATTGGTGAATGACGATAGGGGCACTTTGGGAATTGGAAAAATGAATAAGAAAATAAATAAATAAATAAATAATCAGTGTTTTTTTTTTTTTTTCTTATTTGTTTTGAATTCCAATTCGGCCCAAACTCTTATTAGGGTTTTATAATCTCATTAAACCATTATATTAAGATCCAATAGCTAAGATTTAATTAGCATTTATCTCACATAGGATTCTTAATTAATTTTGTTGTCTTTGGAGCACCTATTTAAACCCAACGAATTATTTACAAATTTTTACACCAAAACCTTTCATATCTTGACTTTATATAAGTGAGTAACTCTAAATTTTAAGAGTAAGCCACTGATTTTGAGGATCCTTAAGTCTAATTGACTAGAGGAATCTCAAGTTAAAAGTTTTGAGGTATTTCCCTAGGCTAGCACCAAGGGGAAAATACTCGTGCACTCAAGGCGTAGTCTTGCCATTGAGTTTTGGCTTTGGTGTGTGCACCTTTGGGGGCCACACACTTGGGTGGCTCTTTGGAACGTGGAAGAGCTTGTTGAGTTCGAGAAAAGCTTGTAGATTGGAGGGAGGAGTGGAGGAGTCTTCGGTTCAAGTAAGTCTTTTTCTTTATTTATTTTAATTAGAGTTCTTATGATAGTTAGCATGTTTAGGTTTATGTTCTTTGCATGTTTTATGAGTTTTTATGCTTAGAATATATAGTAACATGCCTAGGCTTGTAGAATAATCAAAACAAATGGGTCTTCGTGTAAGGAAAACTCTAAGTCCCGGGGATCGATTAAAGCATAGAAACATAGTGCGAATACACGAGGAAGTTGCGGAATACTTACATCGAGCGGTTGAGCGATGCGGTGGACAATAAAAACTTTTCTGCCTCCTCCTAGAGTGCTCTGCAGTGGGCTGTTTTGCAGTTCCAAATTTTCAGCTTTGGTCCTCCAAGTGTGTTCCATTGATGCTCCAAGCTCCAAGCTTTTGTTGATGGTGATTCCAAGCCCACAAGTGGGTTTCCATATCACCTTAGTATGCCTCTTTGTGTGCTAGCACCGTGATGATTTGCCACAAATCATCCTATTACTTGTTATAGTTTTCGGCCAAGCCAAGAAAACAAGAAGAAAATGGTTTCAAAAACCAAAAGGGAGAGAATGAGAAGAAGGCCTCATGGTCGAATGCATAAAGGAGAGAGAGAGAAGAATTTTGTGTTTTGTATATCTAATACACAAAACCAAAAATTCAAATATCAAATAAAAATATTCATAAATGTCTTTCAAGCTTTCAAAAGCTTTTCAACCACTTACATCAATCATGAATAGTGACTGGTGTCAATCACTCAAAGTGAAAGACATCTATCACTTGATTGACGAATGATGTGACTCTAGATGTGACTTGCGGATCCCACTTCGATTCTAAATGCGAATGGTTCCGCAAATACTCCCGGGCTCGGATTCACTAATTCCAAATTAACAAATTTTCGGTTGCGTCTTAATTAAATCTAATTTAATTAAAAAATCATGCCTAGCATAATTACAATTCACGTCGCTAACGAATTAATTCTAAATTAATTCGTTCGCCCGAATTAATATCTAATTTCAATTCCGCGTCGAAATCCAATTTCGTTTAATATATCGAATATATTATTTTTAATCGATTAATTCCAAATTAATCGTTCTCTCTCTTTAAATGATATTTTATCCCAGATAAAATATCTCCGTAATTAATCACAGATTAATTTTCTATCTCATCTAATTAATCCCAGATTAATAAAGTGCGAGTCATACGTCATCGGTGAATCTTTGGGAAGCGACCCATGAGATCCCCGGATATGCTGGTAGTAAATTCGGTCGTCGGACTATCCGAAATGTAAGTACCTCGTACTACGTTTGTACCGATTTACAAGACAAGGTTGGCTTCTAGCAAAGCGCCATGCCTACCCAATTCTCCAGAAATATCCTTACAAGAATATGTGATCTATATCAGGCGTAGTATACGTAGTATTGCATATTTTGATCCAGTATATCGGATGTCACGTGCAAGGCCTAGGGCTGGAAATATGTCTACCCCGTACGAAGTACATATCGGATCTCTGGTAACTAGTCTCTATAATCGGATAAACATGACCTAGTCATTTTATCCCGATAGTTGCAGCATATAAGAGAACGAGTTCTGTATCCTACGTGACCATCATCTCCACTATGACTGGAGTGATACTTCCGTCTTGACATCACACCCAACACACTACGATTCTCAATAATACCCAGCAGAGGCGTACACAGAACCTGTTAAAGCCCTGGACGACCTAAAACCAAAGCATATTGATTGTCGCAAGTATTAGCGGTGCAAGTCTTAGGTTAAGACCAATACATCTACTCTGATTTCAGACTTCCATAGACACATAGTCATACTACCAATGGAATTCCGAAGGTCTATCCAGAGCAAAGCTGTTTCCCGTACCATCGGTAAAACACAACCTCCTACTACACTTGCATGAGTATCCTATACTCAAATATATGAGAACTATGTCGTTATGCCCTCACAACGCGCACAAGTGTAATACTAGTCTTTTACGCATTATCGATGTCCGATCTTGATAATACTTTGACTAGGGATATTTAATGATTAAACCTTCGTGGATTGATACTGTCTCATGTCATCTCAATCCAGGAACTAATCATAAGACCTCCCCCTATCATTTATACATCTTGGTGATCTAATCACAAATGATAGAGAGCAATTTCTTTTGTCACATAGTTAATTTGTACAACAACACCATGATCTGTATAAATAGTGACGCTATGGGTTATAACTATCCACACTTGGGCAAAGGGATAGCGGCATCATAATTTTTAATTTTTCGTTGCGCACTCACGGCCGCTTCCCAACACAAACAAGAGACGGTAAAAATTACTTTGTCACTTTTATCGATGATAGCACAAGATTCTGTTATGTGTATATGCTGAGGAGCAAAAATGAAGCTATTGAGAGCATTATACATTATAAAAACGATGTTGAAAATCAACTTGGCAAGAAAATCTAAAGAATCATGAGAGAAAGGGGAGGTGAATATGTGTGACCATTCGGTGAATACTGTTCCAATCATGGAATTATTCACGAAACTATTGCTATTTATTTGCCTCAACAAAACGGGATTATGGAACGCAAAAACCGAACATTGAAGGAAATGATGAATGTCATGTTGACAAGTTCAGGTTTACCCCGGAACTTGTGGAGGGAAGACTTGTTTTCCGCAACTACGTTCTGAACAAGCTATCTCACAGAAGATTAGACAAAACATCATATGAATTGTGGAAAGGTCACGTACCTTTTTACAAATATCTGAAAGTGTGGGAGTGTCTCGCCAAAGTGATGGTTCCTAAAACTAAGAAGGTTATAATAAGACCCAATACTGTTGATTATATATTCATTGGATATGCTCACAACAGTAGTGCGTATCGATTCTTGGTACAATAAGTTGAAATTACTAACATCAATCCAAATATGATAATTGAGTCAAGGAATGCGACATTCTTTGAAGAGACATTTCCTTGTAGGAAAGACAAAGACAAAGTCTCTCAAAATAACTATTGATACTATTAAAGCAGTGATCAAGTTGACCAAGAATCAGTCAACATGAAAATGTTAAGGAAAATTAACCTAGACATAGCAAAAGAGCTAGAATGTCTAAGTCATTTGGACCTGATTTTCTGGCATACCTGTTAGAAAATGAGCCTCAAAGCTATAAATAAGTAATTTTTTCTTATGAAAACCATACTTGGGAGTTGGTTGATCTTCCTCTAGGTTGTAAGACGCTGGGCTACAAATGGATTTTCAAATGAAAGATGAATTCGGATGGATCAATAGATAAGTACAAAGGCAATATTTTTCATAAAAGATTATATACAAAAGGAAGGCCTTGATTACTTTGATACCTATTCACTAGTGACTCGTATCACGTCAATAAAAATGTTTTATAGCTATATCAGCTATATTTGGTCTTGAAATACATCAAATGTATGTGAAGACGGCATTCTTAAATGGTGAACTAGATTAAGAGATTTACATGAAACAACCAGAAGGTTTCAATGTTCCTGGATAAGAATAGAAGGTGTGCAAACTCGTAAAATCCTTATACGGATTAAAACAAACACCTAAACAATGCATGAAAAATTTGACAAAGAAATGTTGTCAAGTTGGTTCAAAATCAATGAGTGTGATAAATGTGTATACACTAAACCAACTCAAAAAGGATATGTCATTGTGTGTCTCTACGTAGACGATATGTGGATAATTAGTATTAATCATGAGATGATTCAGTCTACCAAGAAAGTATTGACCAGCAAAATTGATATAAAAATTTAGGAGTAGCTGATGTGATCCTAGGAATTAAGATTTTCATAACATCAGATGGGTATATTATCTCATACTCATTATGTTGAGAAGATACATGAGAAATATAATAAAGGAGATCTAAATGTGGCTAGAACTCTTGTGGACCTAACTCTTCATTTATCAAAGAATACTGGCTCAAACGCATCGCAATTAGAATATTCGAAAATCATCGAAAGTCTGATGTATCTCACAAATTGAACATGACATGATATCACTCAAGTTGTAAACAAGCTTAGCATATATACGAGTAATCCAGGACATAACCACTGGAAAGCCATAGTAAGAGTTTTGAGGTATCTGAGAGAAACTTCAAAATATGGTTTGCATTATATGAGATATCATGTTGTTCTAGAGGGATACAGCGATGCTAACTGGATATCTAATACAGTGGATTCCAAATCTACGAGTGGATTTATTTTCACACTTGGTGGTGTAGCCGTGTCATGGAAATCCTTGAGGTAAACGTATATTGCTCGGTCTACTAATGAATCAGAGTTCATAGCATTAGACAAAACAACGGAATAAGCGAAATGGCTTTGAAATTTCCTAGAGGATTTTCCAAATTGGCCAAAACCAGTGTCAACGATAAGCATACATTGTGATTATCAATCGGCTATTCGGAGATCCCAAAATACAATGTATAATGGTAAGTCTCGACACATACATCACAGACATAATACCATACGACAATTGCACTCAATTGGCATAATTTCGATAGATTATGTCAAATCAAAGGAAAACCTAGCGGATCCACTTACTAAAGGTTTACCTAGAGAGAAAGTTGAGAAGCCATCGAGGGGAATGGGCTTGAAGCCTATAAATTAAGAATTGTCACTGTAGAAACCCAACCTAGCTGACTTGAGATCCCAAGATCTAGGTTCAAAAGGGATAACTAAAACTTTATGCAATTCAAAACAAGCACTGTAGAGTTTTATACTCTTTCCCATTCCTGTAATGACGCAGAGTGCTGTCTGTCAAGGTTAGGATAAACTAAGGCTTTTAATGATCACTATATTATGAGAAGAGTCCTAATTCGGGTAAATACAGATTACCTCTTTATAGTAGATCACATATTTCAAGTAAGAAGTGAGACCACTTCCATGAGATTTGTCAAAGGCTGAATTCCCTAAAGTACTTGATGAATCCATGACCAATGTTTATGGCCGAAATGAACACAACTGTAGAACGGGAAATGGTTGAAGTGAAGCTGTGTGTTGGAAATTATCTTGGTTTACACCAACAGTGGAACAGTTCAAGACTATGGGTTACTGGTTCTCCAAGTAAATCTGATTGTCATTCACTAGGGAAGGTTCAAGGCGAAAGCTACCTATTTCAATGTAGTTTTTTTCATGGAAACTCTCTTTAGTGTCTGTATTAATATTAAGAGAATTGTAGGGGATTGTAATAAATTCTCTTAATTATAGATAAATGTAGGAGATGTATGTCCCTTAGAAGTGTATTGTGGGAAATGTACAAAGGTGAATGGACATATCCTTTAATTAAAAGGATGTATCTCTAGGCCTTGAAAGGCATTAGGAAAATGTATAACTCTTAGGAGGGTTACACCCTAAACCAAATGGTGCATTCAAGACACCATTTCATGCCTATAATTAGGAGGCCTTGAGTGTTAGACAGTAATGACCCATAGCGTCACTATTTTGTAAATGATATTGTATTATTGTACAAAATTAACTATGTAGTAATGAAATTGCCTTTTACCGTTTTGTAATTTATTTACTTTGATATATAAATGGTAAAAGTCCCTATGATTAATTCCGGATTGAGATGATATGAGACAGTATCAATCCATAAAGGTTTAATCATTAAATATCCCTAGTCGTAGTATTATCGAGATTGGACATCGATAATGCGGAATAGACTAGTACTGCACTTGTGCGTGTTGTGAGGGCACAACAACATAGTTCTCATATATTTGAGTATTGGATACTTATGCAAGTGCGGTAGGAGGTTGTGTTTTACCGATGGTACGGAAAACAGCTTCGCTCTGGATAGACCCCGCGGAATCCCATTGGTAGTATGTCTGCGTGTCTATGGGAGTCCGCTTCAGGGTAGGTGCATATGGTCTTAACCTGAGACTTGCATCGCTAGTACTTGCGACAATCGGTAGACTTTAGTTTTGGTCGTCCAGGGCTTTAACAGGTTCTGTGTACACCTCTTCTAGGTTTATCGGGAATCGTAGTGTATTGGGTGTGATGTCAAGACGGAAGTATCACTTCAGACATATGGAGATGATGATCGCGCAGGATACAGAACTAGTACTCTATAATGGTTGCAACCATCGGGATAATATGACAAGGTCAAGATTATCCGATTCAAAGAGACTAGTTGCTTGATGTCTGATATATGTATCGTACGGGGCAGACACATCTCCAGCCCCAGGCCTTACATGTGATCATCTGATACTGGATCAGTATACACTATACTACGGTATACTACGCCTGTTATAGATCTTATATTCCAATAAGAATATTTCTGGAGAATTGGGTAGGCATGGCGTTTTGCAAGAGGCTAACCTTGTCTTGTAAATCGGTAAAAACGTAGTACTTGGTACGTACGTGTTCGGATAATCTGACGGCCGTATTTACTGCCAACATATCCAGAGATCTCTTGGGTCGCTTCCCGAAGATTCACCAATGACGTATGATTCAAACTCGATTAATCTTGGATTAATTACGGAGAGACTTTATCTTGGATAAAGTACTATACATAGAGAGAGAACGATTAATTTGGAATTAATCGTAAAATTATTATATTCGATATAATAATCGAAATTCGATTTCGACGCGAAATTAAAATTAGATTTTAATTCGGGCAAACGAGTTAATTTAGAATTAATTCGTTAGCGACGTAAATAATAATTTCGCTAGGCGCAATTATTTATTTAAATTCGATTTAATTAACGTCGCGACGAAAGTTCGGTATTTCGGAAATATCGAACCCGAACGCGCGTGAGTACGCGTGGGCCCACTTTCATTTGGGTTGTGTGGGGCCCACATGACACATGTCATTTTATGCATTATTTAATTGTTAATACATTGCATGGTGATAGTGTACAATACACTCAATGGTTTTGCATGGAGTTTGAGTGTTTGACACTCTAAGCCATTGCATGATTTGTGTCATAAGTTTATTATTAATTTAATAAATATTATGGCATAAATATAAATTGATTTTGAAATCAAAAATCATCATCCTTCTCTCTCACCTCTTGACCGAAACTGTGAAGTTTCACAGCCCTCTCCACTTTTCTGTTTTTGTTGCAAAACTTGAAGAATTTGTGTTTGTTTGGAACATAAAATCACACACAAGGCTAGCACCATCAAGGGATCATACAAAGGTGTTATGGGAAACTAATCTTAGAGCTTGGAAGGATCAAAAATTGCTTGGAGCTTCTCTTTTTTTCTGTTTGGCCGAAACCCTCACTGCACAAAGGAGAAAATTTTTGTTTCATCAACGCATCCGCATTCCGATCTTTGTGAGTATGATTCCGCCATACTTCAATATTGTTCATTCATTTATATGTTTTGTTTGCTCTTTTGATCTTGGGACATGGATTAGAATTTCCAACAATGGTATCATTGAGCTTAAAGAGCATGAAAATATATTAGGGTAATATTTGGGCAAAATTGATTGAAGCATGATTTGATGATTTTGATTGATTAAGTATGCTTAAATGTATGTTACATTATGTTATACATTATCAATTTCATGAAAAATAAATTGGATTAATTTTTCCCCTCTTGGAGAGGCTTGGCCGAATACTACCTAGACCATGGAGATGATGATTTGTTGTTTATAAGATCATTGGATGACTTTAAACGAACATAAAATGACGATTTGTGATTCGATTGGATTGAAAACGAAATCGGTAATTTTTCATCACCTTGGCCGAATGCATGGAAGAAGATTAGGACTTGATTTTTTGATTAAATAATGTTGGACATGTATTTAAGATAAAAATATGATTAATGGATTAATTTGATATTTTGGAAATATTGATTTAAAGGATTAATCATGACATTACACTTTAATTAATTAAGTTATAAAATTTGGAATTTTAAAATTTGATTAATTGGGCTTATTTTGAATTGGGCCTAAAACTATTATATTTGGACATAATGGGCTTGTTGGACCAAGTAGGTTTGGGCAAATTGGATTGGATCCAAAAATGGGCCTAAATCACTCCATTAAGTCCAAATGTAATAAATGGGCTTTTATGTTTAATTGGGCCTTATGGGCTTGATATTGATTTTTATGGCAAATGAGGGTGATGTTGGAAATTCTAATCCATGTCCCAAGATCAAAAGAGCAAACAAAACATATAAATGAATGAACAATATTGAAGTATGGCGGAATCATACTCACAAAGATCGGAATGCGGATGCGTTGATGAAACAAAAATTTTCTCCCTTGTGCAGTGAAGGTTTCGGCCAAGGTGAGTGGGGAAGCTCCAAGCTTTCTTTGATCCTTCCAAGCTCAAGAATTAGTTTCCCATAACACCTTTGTATGATCCCTTGAAGGTGCTAGCCTTATATGTGATTTAATGTTCCAAACACACACACTTTCTTCAAGTTTTTGCAACAAAAACAGAAAAGGGATAGGGCTGTGAAACTTCACAGTTTCGGTCAAGAGGTGGAGAGAGAAGGATGATGATTTTTGATTTCAAAATCAATTTATATTTATGCCATAATATTTATTAAATTAATAATAACTTATGACACAAATCATGCAATGGCTTAGAGTGTCAAACACTCAAACTCCATGCAAAACCATTGAGTGTATTGTACACTATCACCATGCAATGTATTAACAATTAAATAATGCATAAAATGACATGTGTCATGTGGGCCCCACAACCCAAATGAAAGTGGGCCCACGCGTACTCACGCGTTCGGGTTCGATATTTCCGAAATACCGAACTTTCGTCGCGACGTTAATTAAATCGAATTTAAATAAATAATTGCGCCTAGCGAAATTATTATTTACGTCGCTAACGAATTAATTCTAAATTAACTCGTTTGCCCGAATTAAAATCTAATTTTAATTTCGCGTCGAAATCGAATTTCGATTATTATATCGAATATAATAATTTTACGATTAATTCCAAATTAATCGTTCTCTCTCTATGTATAGTACTTTATCCAAGATAAAGTCTCTCCGTAATTAATCCAAGATTAATCGAGTTTGAATCAACGTCATTGGTGAATCTTCGGGAAGCGACCCAAGAGATCTCTGGATATGTTGGCAGTAAATACGGCCGTCAGATTATCCGAACACGTACGTACCAAGTACTACGTTTTTACCGATTTACAAGACAAGGTTAGCCTCTAGCAAAACGTCATGCCTACCCAATTCTCCAGAAATATTCTTATTGGAATATAAGATCTATAACAGGCGTAATATACCGTAGTATAGTGTATATTGATCCAGTATCGGATGATCACATGTAAGGCCTGGGGCTGGAGATGTGTCTGCCCCGTACGATACATATATCGGACATCAAGCAACTAGTCTCTTTGAATCGGATAATCCTGACCTTGTCATATTATCCCGATGGTTGCAACCATTATAGAGTACTAGTTCTGTATCCTGCGCGATCATCATCTCCATATGTCTGAAGTGATACTTCCGTCTTGACATAACACCCAATACACTACGATTCCCGATAAACCTAGAAGAGGTGTACACAGAACCTGTTAAAGCCCTGGACGACCAAAACTAAAGTCTACCGATTGTCGCAAGTACTAGCGATGCAAGTCTCAGGTTAAGACCATATGCACCTACCCTGAAGCGGACTCCCATAGACACGCAAACATACTACCAATGGGATTCCGCGGGGTCTATATCCAGAGCGAAGCTGTTTTCCGTACCATCGGTAAAACACAACCTCCTACCGCACTTGCATAAGTATCCAATACTCAAATATATGAGAACTATGTTGTTGTGCCCTCACAACACGCACAAGTGCAGTACTAGTCTATTCCGCATTATCGATGTCCAATCTCGATAATACTACGACTAGGGATATTTAATGATTAAACCTTTATGGATTGATACTGTCTCATATCATCTCAATCCGGAATTAATCATAGGGACTTTTACCATTTATATATCAAAGTAAATAAATTACAAAACGGTAAAAGGCAATTTCATACTACATAGTTAATTTTGTACAATAATACAATATCATTTACAAAATAGTGACGCTATGGGTCATTACTGTCTAACAGGTGATTCCTTATTGGGCTTGGAAATTGGGTTTGACCCACATTGACCAAGGCCCAAGCCTAATGAAATCAATTGAAAGCCCATCGGACTTTAATTAAACGGACATTGGATGTTGATTGGGCTTTGAGACCCGATAGAATTAGATTTGGAATCTAAGTCATAAAAGCACAATAAAAGTGTAAATATTTAATTTGGAATTAAATATAAGGAGTAGTATTGAATACGACTTAAATTGGATTTGACGAGTAGTTCGATATAATTCGTGAATTCATACTATAAGTATTTATTCTCAAATTGAGTTGGACTCGCACAAATGCAAACAATTGTTTGAACATTGTATTGTCACCTAATTAAAGACTAATTAATTGGATTTGATTGGTTGTATAACATGCCTTGAATGAATGAATGTGGATGTAATGTATGAATAGTGTATATCGGATGGATATTAGAAGGGAAGGGTAATTTTAGAAATTATTGTAAATTTAGAATTTATAATTGGACTTGCGTGTCCAGCCTTTCTCTTATTGTCTCTTTGTATTCTCTTCTCACCTAATTCCCCTCAATGTAAATGAGGTTTCTCTTATTGTATTATGTAATTGGGTAAGAGTAGAATAGTTCTAGCGGGGAGAGGAAAGGGAGTGATTTGTTCTAGGAACAAGTTGTTGTTCATATCCATCCGTATATCGCTATTACTTTACTTTACGCGCGCTTTATGATGTTTTAGAAGCATGCTTAAGGGTGTATGATGATGAGACCAACAAAGATAAATTAATTGGTTGCCAATTACACGAAAATCCCTCAAACAATATTAAGCGATTTTCCTTCCGTTGAGTGATTCTTTCTCAAGATCCGAAATTGGCATTGGTTTGTTGGCCAAAGTCAAGACCTTTGTCAATTGAGGATGTGTTTGAATCATGAGAGTTTTGTTCCATATCGGTGTCTTGTCCAAGTTGTGATTTGTTGGCCAAAGTCAAGATCACTTCTTGTCCATCGACATTGATTACGAAACTTTCCATGTCAATGGGTCCCGCTTAACTGGAATCATTAAGTTTGTTGTGTGCAAAGCCAAGACTTAGTTGATTCAGAGGAAATGGTTAGGAAAATGTATTGGATACATTGACATATGTATTAGATATATATGTTTCGGACTTGGATGTCCACCTACCGGATCTAGGAATTGGATGGGATCCAATTGATCTTCGAGATCTACCTAGTTAAATATCATACAACTTGTTGGCCAAAGTCAAGGTTGTGTGTTATTTAACGGGATCCTAGCCCACTAGGAAATTGGATTTCCCGAGTACTCGACAGAGGGTTAGAGATTTGTAGAAAAGTGGGAGGCTAGTATTGAATTTACAATTTCATTCAGATACTTAGCTTTACGCGCTTACAAAATTTATTTCGTCAATATTTTAACATTAGTTGGACTAATAAAATGTTATTTTTCTTGTAACAGTTTGACTGTACCCATATATCGTTAACTAGATAGTTGGACTATCGTAGTTAAGATGGCAAACAAAGGAAATGTCCGAGACATAATGATGGGTGATAATGTATTTAAGGGCACGAACTTTGCTGACTGGGAAATGAACCTGAGGATAGTCCTTGGGGCAGAGAGGTTGTTGTACACCATACAGAGACCTCTCGGGCGAGGCCCACTGAGCCACTTGAGCTGGAGTTATGGAGAACTCATAGCGATGATTGTGATACAACTCAGTCGATCATGCTTGCTTCCATGACTCAACACTTTCGTCGTCGCCAGAATAGGGACTTGGATCCTTATAATATGATGGCTAGACTAAAGGATCTTCACCGCACTAATAAGCGGATGGAGAGGTATGAGTTGGTGAAGAAACTCTTTCGCTCCCGTATGACTGATGGCGCATCAGTTGAGGCCCACGGGACTCAAATGATAGCTGACATTGATGAGCTGGCCAAGATGGGAATAGTCTTGGAGGCTGAGCTGACTGTAGACATGCTTTTACAGTCACTTCCCGATACTTGGAAGCAGATTATCATCAACTACAAGTTGATGGATACGGACGATACTCTTGGAGAGCTATTGTCCATTCTTAAGGAGTCAGAGAAAGAGCTTCTTAAAGGCAACAAGCGCGAGGTGCACTTTGCATCGACCTCTCAGACGTCAAGGGCTGGGCCCAAGGCAACTGGAGGGGTGAAAAAGAAGAAGCGTAAGAACAAGGGCAAGGCCAAGATGCCGATGGCTTCTGGGAAGCCGAGGAACAAGTCACAAGACATATGCCTTAACTGCGGCAAACAGGTCACTGGAAGCGTGACTGCCGCATGAACAAGGCGATCAGAAGGGAGATCAAGGCGGGCAAGGCACCGACCTCTGGTATGTTTGTTATTGAAATAAACATGGCTACTTCTAGTTTTAAAATTTGGATTTTTGATTCTGGTTGTGGTTCTCATATATGTACTGATGTGCAGGATCTGCAGAACAGCAGGACTCTGGCTTCAGGGGAGATTGATCTACGAGTTGGAAACGAAACTCCTTCCTGTTGCTGTTTTGGCCGTGGGCACTTTTGTATTAGAACTGCCCTTGGGGCATGTACTTAAACTAAATGACTGTTATTATGTACCTAGTTTGACTAGGAATATTATATCTGTATCTTTGTTAACCCGAAATGGGTACACTTTTGTATTTAGAAACACTGGGTGTTATTTATATAAAAATGATGCAGAAATATGCACTGCAGTTGCAAATAATGGTCTTTATATTTTGAATATAAATGAATCTCCTACATATAAATTAACAAACAAAAGGCTTAAAAAGAGTGATCCAAATAATGAAACTTATATGTGGCATTGTCGTCTGGGACACATTAACAAGACTCGCATATCCACACTTTCGAAGAGTGGGTACTTGGACGGATTTGATCCAAATTCATATGACGTCTGCGAATCTTGCTTATTAGGCAAAATGCCTAAATCACCTTTTAGCGGTAAAGGTGAACGTGCCACTGAACTGTTAGCCCTCCTTCATAGTGACGTTTGTGGGCCCATGTCTAGCCAGGCTAGAGGTGGATATCGATACTTCGTAACCTTTACTGATGATGCATCACGTTACGGTTATGTGTATCTAATGACGCACAAGTCGGAAACTTTTGAGAAATTCAAAGAGTTTCGACACGAAGTTGAAAAACAAATAGGCAAGAGTATTAAGACATTACGGTCGGACCGTGGTGGCGAATACTTAAGTAATGAGTTTCAAGATTACCTGAAAGAATATGGTATTCTTTCACAGTGGACTCCTCCTGGAACACCACAATTAAATGGTGTGTCCGAACGGAGAAACCGTACCTTGTTGGACATGGTAAGGTCGATGATGAGTCGCACTGAGCTGCCAATTTCCTTCTGGGGATATGCATTAAACAGTGCAGTTCTTATTTTGAATAAGGTTCCGTCAAAGTCTGTTGAACAGAACCATATGAGATATGGACAGGTAAGAAACCGGGTTTTCTCATTCCTGAAGATTTGGGGTTGCTGGGCATACGTTAAACGTTTGGAAGGTACCAAACTTGAACCCAAATCAGATAAATGCCTATTCGTTGGATATCCTAGGGAAACCAAAGGATATTACTTCTATCACCACACAAGAGAACAAAGTATTTGTTGCTCTACATGCGGTTTTCCTTGAGAAGGAATTCCTAAATGCAGTGTTTAGTGGGAAGAAAGTAGAACTCGATGAAAGTCGTAGTGATACTGTTCTTGGCAATGAATTATCAACGGAACATGAACAGTCCATCTGGGATGAGACTGAACCACAATCTTCAAATACACAAGGACCGCGTAGGTCGGAGAGAGTCAGGGTAATACCTGAGAGGTATGGATTCCTGATCTCACCTCATGTAGATATTAATCTTATTGAGGATAATGAACCGGCTACGTATGAGGAAGCGATACAAGGTATCAAATCCGCTTTATGGCAAGAAGCCATGAAGGCCGAAATGGATTCCATGTATACCAACCAAGTTTGGACACTGGTTGATGCACCAGAAGGCGTAAAGCCTATTGGATGCAAATGGGTCTTCAAGAAGAAGACTGACATGGATGGCAACGTACAAACGTACAAAGCTAGGCTTGTAGCAAAGGGATATCGTCAACGACTTGGAGTTGATTATGACGAAACCTTCTCACCCGTTGCCATGATTAAATCCATTCGGATAATGCTTGCAATAGCTGCATATTACGATTATGAAATATGGCAGATGGACGTTAAAACCGCTTTCCTTAACGGAAACCTTTCGGAGGATGTTTATATGCAACAGCCTGACGGTTTTATCGCACCTAGACTTGCAAACAAGGTTTGTAAGTTAAATCGGTCCATTTATGGACTGAAGCAAGCATCGCGGTCGTGGAACCAGCGTTTTGATGAGATCATAAAAGAATATGATTTCATTCAAAATGAAGATGATCCTTGTGTATATAAGAAGGTTAGTGGGAGTGCACTGACTTTTATTGTCCTTTATGTCGACGATGTATTGCTTATCGGCACAATGACATTCCCATGTTAACGTCGGTGAAAGCTTGGCTTTCATTGAAATTCTCCATGAAAGATCTGGGAGGGGCAGCTTTTATTCTAGGAATAAAGATCTACCGGGATAGATCTAGAAAGCTACTTGGACTCTCCCAGAGTACATATATTGATAAAGTGTTGAAGAGATTCAACATGGATCAGTCCAAGAGGGGACTGTTACCAATATCACATGGCGTCTATCTATCTAGGGACATGTGTCCTAAAACACAAGATGAGAGAGACAACATGAGTCGGACTCCGTTCGCCTCGGCAGTCGGATCGATCATGTATGCCATGATATGTACACGACCTGATGTGTCCCATGCTTTGAGCATGTGCAGTCGATATCAGGCCGATCCAGGTAAAGATCACTGGATGGCGGTTAAGAGTATCCTTAAGTATCTTAACAGAACTAATGATGCTTTCTTAATCTATGGAGATGGAGAACTTGAGGTATCTGGGTATACCGATGCAAGTTTCCAAACCGACAGAGACGACTTTAAGTCGCAATCTGGGTACATATTTTGTTTGAATAACGGAGCAGTGAGCTGGAAATCTTCCAAGCAAGATACTGTTGCCGATTCAACAACTGAAGCGGAGTACATTGCAGCAGCTGAAGCAGCAAAAGAGGCAGTTTGGATCCGTAAATTCCTAATTGGATTAGGAGTAGTTCCGTTAGCAGCTGAGCATGTTCCATTGTATTCTGACAATAGCGGGGCTATAGCACAGTCTAAGGAACCAAGGTCTCATCAACGATCCAAACATGTTCTTCGACGATTCCATCTGATTCGAGAGATCATACATCGTGGCGATGTGAAGATCGAAAAGATCGCATCAGAGGATATATTGCAGATCCGCTGATGAAGGCTATTCCTCGGGAAAAGTTTGAGCGACATGTACATAGTTCAGGTATTAGATGCTTGAGTGACTGGCTATAGGCCAAGTGGGAGATTGTTAGACAGTAATGACCCATAGCGTCACTATTTTGTAAATGATATTGTATTATTGTACAAAATTAACTATGTAGTAATGAAATTGCCTTTTACCATTTTGTAATTTATTTACTTTGATATATAAATGGTAAAAGTCCCTATGATTAATTCCGGATTGAGATGATATGAGACAGTATCAATCTATAAAGGTTTAATCATTAAATATCCCTAGTCGTAGTATTATTGAGATTGGACATCGATAATGCGGAATAGACTAGTACTGCACTTGTGCGTGTTGTGAGGGCACAACAGCATAGTTCTCATATATTTGAGTATTGGATACTTATGCAAGTGCGGTAGGAGGTTGTGTTTTACCGATGGTACGGAAAACAGCTTCGCTCTGGATAGACCCCGCGGAATCCCATTGGTAGTATGTCTGCGTGTCTATGGGAGTCCGCTTCAGGGTAGGTGCATATGGTCTTAACCTGAGACTTGCATCGCTAGTACTTGCGACAATCGGTAGACTTTAGTTTTGGTCGTCCAGGGCTTTAACAGGTTCTGTGTACACCTCTTCTAGGTTTATCGGGAATCGTAGTGTATTGGGTGTGATGTCAAGACGGAAGTATCACTTCAGACATAAGGAGATGATGATCGCGCATGATACAGAAATAGTACTCTATAATGGTTGCAACCATCGGGATAATATGACAAGGTCAGGATTATCCGATTCAAAGAGACTAGTTGCTTGATGTCCGATATATGTATCGTACGGGGCAGACACATCTCCAGCCCCAGGCCTTACATGTGATCATCCGATACTGGATCAGTATACACTATACTACGGTATACTACGCCTGTTATAGATCTTATATTCCAATAAGAATATTTCTGGAGAATTGGGTAGGCATGGCGTTTTGCTAGAGGCTAACCTTGTCTTGTAAATCGGTAAAAACGTAGTACTTGGTACGTACGTGTTCGGATAATCTGACGGCCGTATTAACTGCCAACATATCCAGAGATCTCTTGGGTCGCTTCCCGAAGATTCACCAATGACGTATGATTCAAACTCGATTAATCTTGGATTAATTACGGAGAGACTTTATCTTGGATAAAGTATTATACATAGAGAGAGAGATTAATTTGGAATTAATCGTAAAATTATTATATTCGATATAATAATCGAAATTCGATTTCGACGCGAAATTAAAATTAGATTTTAATTCGGGCAAACAAGTTAATTTAGAATTAATTCGTTAGCGACGTAAATAATAATTTCGCTAGGCGCAATTATTTATTTAAATTCGATTTAATTAACGTCGCGACGAAAGTTCGGTATTTCGGAAATATCGAACCCGAACGCGTGAGTACGCGTGGGCCCACTTTCATTTGGGTTGTGTGGGGCCCACATGACACATTTCATTTTATGCATTATTTAATTGTTAATACATTGCATGGTGATAGTGTACAATACACTCAATGGTTTTGCATGGAGTTTGAGTGTTTGACACTCTAAGCCATTGCATGATTTGTGTCATAAGTTTATTATTAGTTTAATAAATATTATGGCATAAATATAAATTGATTTTTGTAACAAAAATCATAACACTCTCTCCTATTCTCTCATGACCGAAACTAGAGCTCTCACAGCCCTCTCCACTTTTCTGTGTTTTGTTGCAAAAACTTGAAGAATTTGTGTTTGTTTGGAACATAAAATCACACACAAGGCTAGCACCATCAAGGGATCATACAAAGGTGTTATGGGAAACTAATCTTAGAGCTTGGAAGGATCAAAAATTGCTTGGAGCTTCTCTTTTCTGTTTGGCCGAAACCCTCACTGCACAAAGGAGAAAATTTTTGTTTCATCAACGCATCCGCATTCCGATCTTTGTGAGTAGATTCCGCCATACTTCAATATTGTTCATTCATTTATATGTTTTGTTTGCTCTTTTGATCTTGGGACATGGATTAGAATTTCCAACATTGAGATCTTTTGTAGTATCCAGAACATTATATAAGTCTTTCATAGTCTAGAGAGTCATCTTGAAAGAGAGAGTTTCATTCATTTTCTTTGTTCAAGATCTTGTGAAATGAGTGTTCCTTCTACAAGAAGCATCCAAGTAATCCTGGGAGAACGTTAGCCGCAAGACATTCGTTGAGCACCGAGGCGAGACTAATAAGTTCTTAAGGACATAGGCAATTCAACTTGGATCATGTTTTTATCATCTTCATTTTCTCTAGGTTTTTCTAAGTTACATGGTTTTAAGTTCTTATTTTTAGTATGTTAATTGATTAATGCATGTTAAATTTATTTAATGACACATATTCTCCAACAAAAATTCCCATAATTGTTGGAATTGTTCCGAAAGAGTTTTGGGAAATTTCCATAAACATCGTATTATGGGCAAAATCATAATTTACTGAAATTAACATTATTTGGGCATTGTTATAGTACTCGGACTACTATAACAGTGCGTATAATGAGTAGAAAAATTTTCAGAATTTTCGGAATCATTTTGGAAATTTTCAGTGAAAACTGAACTTGATGCAAAATGATAATTTATAGAAATTATAGTGATGGGGCCACTGCTATAATAGTTGGACCACTGTAGCGGTGGGATGGTCCGATTCCACAACTAATCGAAGTCATGGTTAGATGGAACGAACTTTAAGTTGTGTTAGACCGAATCCACCAGGAGTTCAAAAATTATTTTCGACTAAGATTTTGATGATCAGATGTTTTTGTTGAATTTCCTTGGA